>JAKELI010000744.1:0-21593 GCA_021525025.1 Lactarius hengduanensis | reverse complement strand
ATCCGCACGACTGTTCTTGATTCCCGAGACGTGCTTCAATACACGTCGTACTCGGAGAGCTCCAAGAACTCGCGTGCCACGCGTCTACTGATTTTCTGGGTTCCTTCAGTATTGGAGGTTGGCATGGTCGGTGTGTATGATTATTTTGTTGAGGGGAGCCAATCACAGTACGTTCGCCAGGCTCGCAAAGCTTTTACGACTGCTAGCAGTTCGCGGTCGTAATGTCATAGTTTGCGTCTGCTTGGCTGAGGGATTCAGAGTGGAAACGCGACTGGATGTATCTTCTGGTCAGGACCGAGTTGGTTTAACACGGCCCTAGTGCGACGTTGGAGGCGTTCCCACCTCTAGTTCGAATGGTTTTGTAAGGTCGGGGAATAGGAGTGTGGGTTCTCGTCCGATGCAATGTTTGATATTGTCGAACGCAGTCTGCTCGCCTTGGCCCCAATGCCAGGGTGTTGTCTTTTCGCGTGAGGTTATGAAGTGGGCGAGCGGAGCGTGGAGAATCCTCGGATGAATCGCCGGTAGTAGAAATTACAGAACCCCAGAAATGCGCGAACTTCGCGAGATTTTTTCGGGGCTTGCCATTCCTGGACACCCCTAACTTTTATGGGGTCCATGCGTACGTTCCCATGGCCGATGATTAACCCGAGGGTATTCGATTGTCGTGTACTTCGAATGCGCACTTCTCCGGTTTCACGTATAGGTCGTGTTCTTCGCATAAGCGGAGAACTTCATGTAAGACGGCTCGGTGGTGAACGAGGTCGTCGGCCCGTAGCCGATCAGGATATCGTCCATGTATACGACCACTTCTTCAGTGAGTATGAGTGGGCGGAATATCCAATCCACCAACGCCTGGAACGTAGCTGGTGAGTTGGTAAGCCCAAAGTACATGACTAGGGGTTCGTTATGACCCCTGGTTTGTTTTAAAGGCCGCCTTCCATTCGTCTCCTTCTTTTATTCGGACATTGTTGTACCCCCATCGGATATCTAGTTTGGGAGTAGAGACGTGCGGGTTCTTATTCGGTCGATGAGTTCTGGGATGAGGGGTAAGGGATAGTTATCTTGACGGTGACTTCGTTTAACCGTCGATAGTCCTGGACCGGGCGTAGTTTCCCGTCCTTCTTTTTTGATGAAGAAGAAGGGGGACCGTGTAGGTAGTGTTTGAAAGTCCGGTCCGGTCCGGTTTTTTGGACCCGAGAGCCCGGACCGAGACCGAGACCGGTCTTCCGAATTTTCTGGGCCACAAATAACCGGACTGAACCGACATAGACCGGTCTATGTCGGTTTTTTTCCGGTTACAAGACCGGTCTCAACTGGTTGAGGTTGAGACCGGTTTACAACTGGTAAAGACCAGTCTTGTAGGCCAAGATAACTACTTCTCATAGCAAGGACTGTACTAGTAATTACCGAACAATGTACAGTAGTCTAATATAATGCCTGCCCCATCCGAGTCGTCACCACCCCCCCGCCGTCGTTGCGCGTTTTCTGTCGCATCCGAGTTGTCGCTGTCTGTCGCACCCGAGTTGTCGTCCGTCGCATCCGAGTTGCCGTCTGATGCATCCGAGTCGTCGTCTGTTGCCTCCGAGTCGTCGTCGTCTGTTGCCTCTGAGTCGTCGTCGTTGTCGTTCGGTGTTGGCAAGTCGTCCGAGTCCTTGAAGGTTGCCCCACCGTCGCTATCGTTAGTCGCCGCCGGCCTTGTCGTCTTCACCCCGCCGTCAGACAATCCCGCATTACCGTGGTTGAATCGCCGTCGCCACCTCGGGTATGTGGCGTTGGTGGTCGTTGATGCTGTCGTTGCCGTCCTGAGTACGCTAAGCCCAAGTATCACGGTTTCCTAAAGCGTGCTTTCAATTTGCGCGTGCCCGGCCCGGGAGATTGCAGCCTCGGGTCTTAGTCACCTTACTGTGCCATTCCGCTGTCTGGTTCCCCTTCGCCGGCTCGCTCACCTCGCAGTTTAAGTAATATCCTTCTGCCGCAAATATACCTCAACCAGCCACAACAGCGGAGCGCCAGTCGATGGCAAGGCGACGACGGCAAGACGAAGACGACGACCTCAACTTGAGACGACGACCACGACCTCAAGACGGACGACGGACAACCCTCAAGACGACGACAACAACCTCAAGACGATGACGACAACCTCAAGACGACAACCTCAAACCACAACCACGATCTCAAGACCACGACCCACGACCTCAAGAAGACGACCGTCGACCACGCCCTTAAGACGACGAGTCAACGACCACGACCTCGTTGACAAGACGACGACGACGACCTCAAGCCGATGACAGCGACGACTCGGACGACGACAACGATAACACGACGTCAACTCTCCGAGTCGGAAAGGGTTTTCATAACTATAGCTAGTAGTATATACTTCATTTACTAGTACTCAGACTTATACCACATCAATTCCCATGTGAGAATAATTTGAGTGCAAGAAAGAGGAAGAAAAGACCGGTTGAGCCTGGTCTTGACCGGTTGCATCGGTCCACCGATTTTCGGCAACGCACCAAGACCGAGACCGGACCGCGGTTAGCGGTCTGATCGTCCTAGTAATTTCCGGTCCGGATCGGTCCCAGTCCGGTTCAGTCTCGGTCTTTTTCAGTCTTGAGACTGGACTTCCAAACACTACGTGTAGGGGGATTTCGATGGTCGAATGTAGCTTTGCCAGTTGTTCACTAAGAAACGTTGTAAGTGCCGCCCCTTCGTTCTGGGCAAGGGGATAGACTTTGCAGTCTAGTGTGGCAGGGGCGTTAGGAAGGAGGTCGATGGCGTGGTCACAGGTACGTGAGGGTGGGAAGCGGTGAGATGCTTCTTCATCAAACACCTTTCGATGTTTATGATATTCCGTTGGGACCCATTTCCTCGAAAGTACGACTCTCCTTTGTCGCCGCCTCTCGCTGCGCCAGTTCGGATGCTGTCGTCGTCTTTCTTAAGAATGCGATGTGGGGTTCGTGCTCCTCATCCATGAGTTGTTCCCACGCCTCCTCGTCGAGTTGGTACGTCTCCAATGCGCGAATGGAGGCTTCCATTGGCATGGCTTCGTCCGACAGGTGTAGGCTGGAAATGACTACTGGCTGAAACTCCTCGTTCAGCGTCGCTTCTCCCCATCTTATCATCGGCTCGAAGGCCGTGAACCAGGGGTACCCAAGGATCACTTCGTCTTTTCCAAGATTCGTAATGAGGAAGCGAAGTGTCCTGGTCTTTTCTCCTGTCCGTACTGTGAGGTCGGTGTATTGGGTGATTGCACCGTCTTGGTTGTGTGTTCCATCTACATTCCAGATGTGGATGGGCTGTCGAGATATCACGTGTGGAGATTTGTAGTCGTTTGAGTAAATTTGAACAGATGAAGTTGTCGGTTGCTCCTGAGTCGATGAGCACTTGTCTTTCGGCCGTCGCGTGTGCAGATTTGAATAAAACTGGGATTCGCATGGAACGATATCTGCTATGGTACACGTTTAAGTTTAGAGCTCTAGCCCAGGCCGCCGGGTTCAAGCGTTTTGAAAATCCTCTCGTCCAAACAACTTCTCGACCATTAGGTCGCGCACCTCCTGTGTTTGGGCCGTCATCGCCGCGATCTGAGCGTTAGCCTGCTCATCATTCGACAATACGCGGTTCGAGTGTACGGCGACAGTAGTGACGGCGGGAGTTGATAGTGATAGGGTGTCGGGGACGGTAGTTGCGTGACTGGTCGAGGCGGCCGCAGCAGCGCGCGTGCCCTTTTGTGGACAATTACGCGAGATATGTCCTTGAACACGGCAGCGAAAACATCGTCCTTCTTTCTGAAGCTGGGCTTTATCAGAATCGGTGAGAGCCACATTGGCTCGAGCGCGTCCAACATCCATGGCGTTCGGATCGCGGTTTTTGTTAAGGGCTTGGACCCATTGGTCCCGGTTGTGTACCCCCTTTTTCTGGCGCGGAGTTCTGCTCTTTCCGAGCCGGTCCTTGAGAACCAGATATTCAGCTTGTTGTAATCGTGCTGCCGCTTTCCACTCATCCCATGTGATGGGGTGTTGGAAACGGATGGCGTTGATTACTAACTGGTTGGGCAGGCCGTCTTGGAACATTTCTAGGGTAGTGGCTTCGTCGGGGTTGTACCCTGCTTTGGTGACCAACGTTTGGAATTGCGCGATGTAAGAATCAATGTCCTCCCCCTTCATACTGTGGGTTTGGAGTGTTTTGCGGGCTCTGGTTTGCTCCGCCGTGTCGGTGTACGCTTGTGTGAAGCGGGTGTGGATCGTGTCCCACAGATTTATTTCGTTGTGGTTAACACCCGCGGCTACTTGGTCGTTGAGCCATGTGGTCTGCTCGTCTACCCAGTCGTCGACGAGTGGTCCTCTTAGGTATGAGAGGAGGGTCATTGCTCGTCGATATGGGACTGTTAATTGTTCGACGTCTGGGTTCATCCCCATATAGATGACGAATGCTCGGAGAAACGAACGACTCTGTTCTCGGTTCCCGTCGAATACCGGGGGGGGGTTCCCCCCTAGGCGTCCGTGGCCTCCTGGTGCGGGGGGTCCAGCGGCTCCTGCTGGCGGGACTATCCCTCCAGCGCCAGCGCCACCGCCACCGCCACCGCCACCGCCACCGCCACCGCCACCGCCACCGCCACCGCCACTGCCACCGCCACCGCCACCGCCAGACGGAACTCCTCCGCTGGGTGGGACCGCGGTTCCCCCACCTCCACTTGGTGGGACTGGGGCCCCCCCTCCGGTGGGAGGGTTAACACTTCCCGTTATTCCTCCACTTGTGAGAGTGGTGCTGGCAGAAGCTTGCGTTGGTTGGGCCATTGCGTATGAGGGGAATGCGGTTGAAGGAAGGTTCGTTGTAGGGATGGGAATACTGGGTGAATGATCACTGGGAGGATCAACGTCAATGCCTGATGGGTTGGATGATTTCAGAGGTCCAACGTTCAAAGTGGTGGGTACGGGGCTGATAGTGTACCACTGTCCTTCGCTGAGGGAGTAGTCGATGAACGCCCACAAGCGTTTGTCTTCAAGGTAATGGATCTGTCGATAGGACTTGGTGGTTTGGTCGAAGATAAAGTATCCTTCGACTCCTTTGTGTTCTCCCCAGACCGCAGCTCCTTTGATTCGGTCAGAAAGGTCGTCGGAGCTAAGACGGTGAATATATTCGGGTTTGAACTGTGTTCGACTTCGACTGGTAGTCGCCACGGTGAGAGACTTGACTTAATGTAACGCCACCACAGGGGCGTTAAGTACGGCGTGTACTTCGTAAGTCGTACTGGGTCACGGAAAGGCGTGGGTCGGTTAAGACCAGAGATGATGATGCACAAGTATCACTTGGTCTCCCACGACACAAGGATAATAGCGGAGGTCAAGATAGGCTCAAGCGCAATGGCGAGCAGACAGTTTAACTCAAGCGCAATGGCGAGTTCACTCGGGATCGTGAGACAGATAGTGTGGTATTACACAAGAAGTCAAGTCTACCGTACAAGCTAGGTATACGAGACCTTATATAGTAGTACAGGGTGTTTGGTCGGGCCAAACACAAGGCGTGATAATGAGCCTCCTGCTCGAGAATGGAACAAAGGGAAATTCGGATATAGTGAGATAAGGATGCGCGGAGTCATGCGCTCACGGAAGTAACTCGGAAATGTGGGGTGGTTTTCGATGGCGCAAACTACCCTTCGAATCGAGTGGTGCGTAAGTGGAATCGAGGAAAACGAAGCGGCGCGTGAGAAATGGGAAGCCCGCGGAAATCACGTATCGTACAGGGAACAGGGAGAAGGGAAAGAAGAAAGCGGTCAAATCGTAACACGATTCATGTACAGTACAGAATCGGGTTGATGCAAAGAGCGTAGGTCTTCCCTCCTCCCTCCTCCCTCCTCCCTCCCATCTCCGCCGCCCGCCCCATTTGCGTAGAGGACGTAAGAGGAGGGGCCGACACTCCTCTCCCCCACATCACCCGCCACCGTTCGTGCGCAGACAGGGGTGTACTAGGGTAAGTTGCCCCCCCCTCTTCCCCTTCCCCCGCACGCCGCATTGACCCGCCACCCCCATTCGAGCGGGGCGTACGAGGGTACGTTCCCCCCCTCCGGGCCCCTCCCCTTCTCCACGTCCCGCCGTCCCATTCGCGTGGAACGGCAGCGCACGGGCACCCCGCCGCCCCTCGCCCCGTTTGCGCGGAAAGGGGGCGCACGAGGGCCCGCCATCCCTCTCCTTCCCCCCCTCCCGTTCCCCCTGCCCGCGCCGCCCACTGAAGGGGTGCGCATGAGGGCACCCACCACCACCCTCTCCCTCCCTTCCCATTCGCGCGAGGGCACGCCGCCACCGCCGTTCCCCATTCACGGGGAGGGTGACGCCGCCCCCTATCCCTGTTGCCCCCGGTCCCTCCCTTTCCCCCTTGGCCGCGGAAAGGACAAGGGCACGCCCACCCCTCCCCTTCCCCCTTGACCGCACTGCCCCTACGCGGGAAGGGGGAATGGTACACGCGAGGGCACGCCACCCCTGGCCCCTCCCTTCCCAGTTTGCGTGGAAGGGGTGCGCACGAGTGGCGCGCCGCCCCCCCCTCTCCGTCGCCATCGGCACCTCGCGTGCCCACTTGACCACGCCGCCCCACGGGCGTGGCAAAGGGGCACGCGACCCGGTCCCACCCTTCCGCATTCGCGCGGAAGGGGGGCGGACCAGCATGCTGCCCCCTCTCCCCGTCGTCCCCGGCCCCTCCCCCTTCCCCTTTGACCGCGCCGCTGTACGCACGCCACCCCCACCCTTCCCATTCGCGTGGGCGCGCCGCCCCCTCTCCCCGTCGCCCTCGGCCCTTCCCCTTCCCCCGTGACCGCGCCGCCCCGTACGCGTGGGAAGGGGCACGCGAGGACATGCAATCCCCCGGCCCCACCCTTCCCCATGCACGCAGAAGGGAGGTGTACAAGGGCACACCGCCCCGTACGCGCACGGGAAGGGTGCACGTGAGGGCACGCCACCCCCGGCCCCTCCCTGCACGAGGACGCCGCTCCCTCTCCCCGTCGCCCTCGGCCGCTCCCCTTCCCCCGTGTGTTACGGTTTCGCCCTCAACAGTCCCCCGATCACCCGCCAAGACCCCGAGAAATACCGCAATACGAAGAAGTCCCTCGGATATTGCCGAGGAGGAAACTCAAGTTATGAGACTTGTGGCTGAGAGTGCCCAAGTAACCAAAGCTGAGTCACGTGACTATCACTACCACCCTAGAAGCGCTCAAAAGCCTTGGGAGTAGATCACCTGATCTCTCATAAACGCCCGTCATGTGACCCTGGCACGTGACCTGGCTAGACCCGCACCAGATGGTTCCAGATGAGCTTGTACCTGGACCGACCTAGACCGCCTCATGTTTGATGACTCGTACGTGCCTGTATCGATTGTGCCTTGATTCTGATGGCTGTATGCCTCGTGTTCCCTTATCTCTGACTCGTGCCATGAGTGCCTTATGCCATTGGCTGACTCTTATCTCTGACTCGTTGTGACTCATTCCTAGGACCCGTGTATTAGGGTTTCGGAGTTGCAAGCTGGGGTTCAAACCTCCTTGCTGTAGTATATAGCTTTGGGCTTATGGTCGCTGAAGACCTAAGCTTAACTTCTTGGACTATACCACCCAACTGCCTTGCTACCTCTAGCTGTCTGCTGGTTGTACGCTGAATAGACCTTTGGTTGTTCTACCCATCCTGTTCTTAGCTGTTGGCTGTCTGTAAAGCGCCATATCCCTTCCTTCATTCCTTTCTCTCTCACCGCCGTCTTATACCGACGCGCTGTCCATACTCCGCTTTATTGCATTCGCTGCCTCCCTTACCTTGTGGGCCGCCTTTATACAACTTTCAACCCGAGTCGTGCAACGCCGAGTATCCGAGTTCGACATCCGCTGTGATCGTCAGGTCTATGTGTAGCCCTATTGCCGATTATAGGAAGTGCGCCCGGTGGAGCGTAACACCGTGACCGCCCCGCCCCGTACGCGCGGCAAGGGGGCACGCCACCCCGGTCCCACCCTTCCGCTTTCGCACGGAAGGGGAGGACCCATGCCGCCCCCTCACTCCGTCGTCTACGGCCCCCTTTGGTCGCGCTGCCCGGTACGCGAGAGCACGCCACCCCCCGGCCCCATCCTTCCCCCTGGCCGCGCCGTGCGGCACACGCGTAAAGGGGCCCACGAGGGCAAGCCATCCCCACCTCCCTACATATCGCGCAGCGGGGTCGACGCGGGTCTCGGCGCGCCCGTGTTCATCGCGCCCCGCACCGCGATTTTCGCGCGCCATAGTACGACTTAGACAAAAAAATTAGATGTAGCCCTCTTAGATAATAATATATATATTTTGTTTTGTTAAGTTGTGTGAATATCTTAAAAAAACATATGAGATTTATGTTTGATGACTAAAGACAAAGTGTACGATTAAGGAAAATAGCATTTTTAAAAAGAAAGTGTTTATTTGCGCTTACTAAGAGTAAGGTTTACTGAGCTCGAATGCTGTTCAAGGACGCCCGTTTTGTAAGGACAGGAAAAGTGTGATGTTCTTGGCACCTTCCTTTTTGGGGATGTCACTGGATGCGGAAAGTCGGTCCCTGTTGGTGTGGCATGGGCCGAGGTGGAGCCTGGGTCGTGACAAGGCTTCGTGGGCCTGCACTGTTGAGGTGATGGTACGGCGTGGTGGTGAAATGTATGGTTGGGGTGGCAATGAGCGAAAGAAGGAAAAAAAAAAAAGAAACACTTAACGTCATGACATGGCTCCAGGGGCTTTCGCGTGGCAAGGTGGTTGTGGACAGAGGGAGACGGGGGCCACGAACTGACGCATGGCGAAACGGCAGGGCAGCTGCAGGAATGTCTGCCATATCGGTGAGACGATAGGGAAAAAGAGAAGAAAAAAAAAACTTATCATAGAGAGGGCCGAAGCTGAGCTCCTTGTCATCAGCCGGGGTCTTGCGTGTCACAATGGCATGGTGTCAGGGGGGGAGTTCGGAGTTCGCATGACGGGGTGGTGGGTGGTGGTGGTGGCGTAAGCCAAAGATGGTGGCGGGGATGGCGGCGGGGTGATGGTATGGCAAGGCGGTGGCAGTGACATTGTCACGGTCCAGGTTTGTGGACGCTTACTGTACGGTGATGACTCCCTTAGTAAGTCGTAATTAGTCATGGACTCACGTATCAGTCAGCCATAGTATCACGGGTTTGTGGTGGTGCTATGACTCATTCCTAGTAGTAGCTGTAGTAGGGTTCGAGCTACTTACGCTATTAGTCGTTCAGGTTCGGGAGGAGCTTTAAAGCTGCCTCATCACATGTATAAGTAGTACGATGCGAAGACCAGAAGTCTCCATTCTGGTCTTCTTCAATAGCCATCACGCATCCCGCTCTAGCCCTCCTCTTGAGTGTCAGCTACCTCGTTCGCTTGTCTCTGGTAGAGCAAGTCGTTCTTCACGTACGCCTAGTGGAACTTGCCCTAGTGCCCCTTATGATCACGTGCACCTCGAGGCCGTGTATTCGTGTCACGTGACTTCCGAGTCGAAGAATCCGCTAAGTCGTTAAACGCCCTTTCGTAGTTCAAGTCGGACTCACGCCAGTGGCGGCGTTACAGACATGGCACTGTGACAACAGTGAGCAACGATGTAAAACACAAAAAGAAGAAAAAAAAAAAACTTATCTGGTTGCGTGTTGGTGACCGTCGTGGTTGCAGTGGGATTGTGGGTATCAGTCGTGCCACTTGAAAAGTAAGGGTTGAACTGTTTATCAGGATGGAGCAGATTGGTGGAAGGGAGACGAGATGAATGCGAATGTAGCACGGACGGTCAATCGTGTCGCACTGTGATGCAGAAAGTCACGTGTTTCGGGAACAACCGAAAGTCCGAATTAAACGCAGACATTTTCCGAAAGTTCTTATGGGTAGAGTAAGTGTACTAAGTGTACAGTACAATGTTCCTTGCGATTGGTTCACGGTTCGTCTCCCTTCCACCAATCTGCTCCATCCTGATAAACAGTCCAACCCTTACTTTTCAAGTGGCGCGACTGATACCCACAATCACACTGCAACCACGACGGTCACCAACACGCAACCAGATAAGTTTTTTTTTCTTCTTCTTTTTGTGTTTTACATCGTTGCTCACTGTTGTCACAGTGCCATGTCACTGCCACCGCCTTGCCACACATCACCCCGCCGCCATCCCCGCCGCCATCTTTTGGCTCACGCCACCACCACCACCCACCACCCTGTCATGCGAACTCCGAACTCCCCCCCTGACACCATGCTGTCGCGACACGCAAGACCCCAGCTGACGACAAGGAGCTCAGCTTCGGCCTGCTCTATGATAAGTTTTTTTTTTCTTCTCTTTTTCCCTATCGTCTCACCGATATGGCAGACACTCCTGCAGCTGCCCCGCCGTTTCGCCACACGTCAGTTCGTGGCCCCCATCTCCCTCTGTCCACAACCACCTCGCTGCGCGAAAGCCCCCAGAGCCATGTCATGACGTTAAGTGTTTCTTTTTTTTTTTTTCCTTCTTTCGCTCATTGCCACCGCAACCATACATTTCACCACCACGCCGTACCGTCACCTCAACAGTGCAGGCCCATGATGCCTTGTCACGACCCAGGCTCCACCCCAGCCCATGCCACGCCAACCACGCCACATCACCACCACGCTGGCGCAACACTCACAAGCCCTGTCGCGACCCCAACATGGTGCGCAGACCTCGTGACCGCCGTGACGCCAGCAACATGGCCTGGCCCTGCAGTCGCCACCCACCGTGCCGCTTTACCGCCACGCCGACCACCCCAACACCACCGCACGGCGAGCAAGACCTCGCGACCGCCGTGACGCCAGCAACACGACCCGGCCCTGCAGTTGCCACCCACCGCCACGTCGACCACCCCAACACCACCGCATGGCGCGCAAGACCTCGCGACCGCGATGCCAGCAACACGGCCCGGACCACAGTCGCCACCACCGCGCCGCTCCACCGCCACACCGACCACCCCAACACCACCACAACACGGCGCCACACATGCCACGTCATGACCCCAGCCCCGCCACCGCCCACCGGCACTGTAGTACTTAGTACCCATGTACTTGTTTGATTACTGAATAAAATATTATTTTTTATGCTGCAAACCCCACCATTGTATGATGACTAAGATGGAATATAACTAATATATGATATAATATATGATATGACAAATATGTCCAAATATGATATGACAAATGTGACAAATATGACAAATATGATGACAAATATTTAACTTAGATGATATGCCTAATACTTGGACTTGTATGACTTTCTTGACTTTCTGAACTTGTCCTGCTTGCTGGTCATTGCTCTGTAAGAAACTTGTTGAAGAATTAAACATGGCTCGTGGACATGTCAACTTGCCAACTTTATGGGGTTGTACCAGGTGGCACCAGGTGGCACCAGGTGGTACAACAGGGGTCAAGCAACCTGTAGAAATACTGATGTTGTGTATGTCCCAAGCATTGGAAATAAGGTCTGTATCCTGTTTGTAATGTTAGATGGTCGGATAGGTTTGATATTATGAGGTGCATACACAGTATCCATTGTTTGAGACTTCTTGAACCTTAGAACCAGGTTCAAGAGAAATGGTTTCAGCATTAGGATCTGACCCATACATGTCCTCTTCATCAAATGATTGTGTATCAGAGTCATCCACAGGATTGGAGAACATATTGAGGGGGTGGAGCAGGTGACGATCGGAAGTCCACACATGTTTTCACATAGTGTTGATATGCCCATCGGACTTACTAGTCATTGAGGAGGATGACACATGTTTGCCTTTGGATGTGTGAGACTGCATGATGTGCAATAGAGTAGTGAATTCTCAAGCATTATAAATAACCATCCTTCTATGAAACAGGTTTGGTGATCCCTGATATACATGAAACACTGCTATGTTCAGGTCACATGAACCAAGCCCGAAATGGGAGTCCACATATGGGCATTCAGTCGCACAAGCACAGCACAGAACTCCAATTCAGATCGATCACATTCAAGTCACATGACACATTCTACCACGCATGTTGCGATCGGACTCATCGGTACGGACTGCGGACTCGTGGGGTTCTGACTACCCTAGTATTAGTCAGGGACAGTCGTCTCAGTCAGCCTTAGGGCTGTTATCACATGTATATCGCATCGGACTCGTGACTCGTCCTAGGATAGTTGTAGTAGGGTTCGAGCTACTATCGCTATAGGGTACCTCACGTTCAGGAGGAGCTTCAAAGCTCTTCGTCAATTGTATAAAGGACTAGCAGTACGAAGACCGAGCCTCCAGCTTGGTCTTCTTGAATCATCAGTCCTATTCTCGTCTCATCCCTCCTTGTCTGTCTCCTTCTCTCTCTCTGCCTGCTGGTGCGTCTGGCTCTTGTAGAGCAGATTGCCCGACGACGTATACGCCTGGTGGACTTCGCCCCAGTGCTGACACCGATCACGTTCCTACTCAGGACGTGTATCCATATTCGCTAAGTCGTCCCTCGCACATTGAGCCACTCTGTCATCGCTCAAGTCGAGCATCGTTAGGACGAGCCTAACGCAACAACGCAGCAGAATAGTGGAAAATCACAGAATGTTATATTCAAATGGATGGCCCAAGTCTGGTTGGATGGTGATGCTGAATCTCTATTCCTGCAATATTCAGTCTTCCTATTCTCTTAGCACTCAGTTGTCTTGTATATATCTTCTCTATCTGAGACCATATACGAATTCATGTATCCTATCACGCCACAATTTTTGATTGATTCAAACCAGACCTCCAACTACACAACTATGTGGTTATACATTGGATGAAACAAATATTCTGTTATTTATTGGGGCACCTGCTGACCAGGCAACGATTTGTGAGATGAGACACTTCCCCCTGAATGCTCCACTGAAATGTGAGTGAGATTTGGACAATGTCTGTCAAAGAAACCACATACCAGACAGTTCAGGCAAGGGAGCACTTGGAGACGCTGCACGAGACCCGGCTGTGCTTGCACTGGGAAAAGGGCCACTCAGAGATGCTTGACAAGACCTGGCTGCGCTTGCACTGGGCAAAGGGCCACTCGGAGACGCTCGACAAGAGGCCAGCGACCCAGCTGCACTTGCAGCAGGAAAGTCTGCAGAACAGATAACCAGTGAGCCATATGAGTATACAATAGATCATGAAATGTACCTATTGCACCTTGGCACTCCGACATTGTGCTTGAGGTGCGAGACGATGCAGCGGAATGTGCATCAGAAATCTTGAGGGTAGAGAGGGGGATTCCAGGCAAGGTGGTGGATAGGTTGGCTGGGGAACAGGATCGAGATTGACTAGCAGGGAGCTGTCCAACGCTGGGGATGGATGCAGACATGATTCCCTGCTTGGCCAAGAGTGCACTCACCATGAGCACAGTATCATGCATGTACTGGCATGCAGTGTGGAACTCTGCACGTCCACGCCTGCTCTCCTCGTGGCTCTCCTCATGTCCACATTGGTTCTCCTCAAGCGAGATGTCAAGGGTCTTCTTCACTTCGCTGAGCTCGAGGGACATGTCCTGTACCTGCTGTGTCAGCGCTTCAATTTGCGCGTCCGCAACTGAGCCTAGGAAATGTAAACCATGCTCAGTGCATGTATGGTTAGTAGCAGAAATAGAGCAGGCTTACTTGGTGTGCATGTCCGAGCTGAGGAGGCCAATTGGGCATCTGCAGAGTGACTTCCGGTGGCCACCCACACAGCAGTGGGGCTACAGGTCTTGTGGTTCTTTGCACAGCCTACACAGGCGGTTGTGAGGTGCTTCCCTGTAGCCTGAGACACACACTCTTCATTGTCACACTCTATGCAAGGGCCACAGCAATCCTGCAGTCAATGTAAGTGCATACAAATATGTTATCATATAATCATGATACATACATCACCTGTGGCCACAGCTGGGCTCTTATCCTGACATGTGTGCTTGCCTTGATGGGGAGGAGATGTAATGACAACCTTGACTGGACTTTTTTTTTTTTTTTTTTTTGAGAATTTTTATTCTGGAGCAGTACCTAATACAAAGCCAGTCTTCGGTCATAGATATGAGAGAAAGTAAGGGGGTGAACACATGCGCCAGGCAAAGGGTAAATAGTAGGAGAAAATTAACTCAAACTAGGAGGGCACCCACTCAGGGGAAGCCGGACAGAGACACATTTGGTACATAATTGACGGTCAACATGAGGAGACACAAGATGAAGAGTGATGGAACATGCGTCAGAGACGGCCCAGGGGTGGTCCGTCTTGGTCGCGATCATCCAGGGTCAAACAGTACCACTAGGGGTCCTGTCTCAGGTCTTGAGGCTGCTCTGGTCTTCTGCAAGAACACCAAGAAGTTGTAGGGGTCGTAAAACTCCCCTTGTTATGTTCCTACCAGATGTAGTACCCGACCTGGGTCACGTGTGCCTGTTTGCTGCTGCGACTGTGTCGCAAGTCTTCAGTATCCCATAGGCAACGGCTAGGGTGATACGCAAAGCGTGGCCAATATAGGCAAGACAGAGAAAGAGGGGAAGGAGAGGCAGACTGTACAGTGGCTGGACAGGCTCTGAAAGCGCACTATAGGGGAAGAAGGTGGAGGGACGGGTCTCCAAGGTCACACCAATGAGCAGAGAGGTGATCAAGATGTTATATGGCCCACTGGATAGCTAGTACTACTAGCCTGGCTCCGATGTTTGGGTAGGTATTACACAAGATATCAAAGCTACTGCTGTAAGGTGCAAGTAGCTCTCTACTTATACACGACTAGGGGAGCTTTGAAGCTCAGCCCTAACTCCGAAACCCTAATACGAGTAGCCAATGGCATAAGGCCCTCGAATGGCATCAGTCATCAGTCCATACAGTAGTCAGTGGTCATCAGTCATCTGCTATGTAGTATCAGTCATCCAAGTCACAAGTCGCACCACACGACATCCGAGTCTAGACCAGTCCGGGCACAGGCTCATCTGGGCTCTTCTGGACAAACACGAGGCAGGTCACATGCCAGGGTCAGGTCACGTGACGGCTGTTCTTCAGGACCTATTCCCAAGGCTCCTGGCAGCGGTTCTGAGACGGGGAGGGAGATTGATCGCTCACCAGATGTCCCGCTCGAGCGGTATCCTCTAGGGCCTCTATTGCTGCCCATACTCTGTCTTGTACGTGGGGTTCTTCTTTGGCTTGCCAGTCCCACCAAGGGTCTTCAGGTGTATTGGCGGACTCCACGAAGGGGATATTGGCGGTTGGCATGTAGTCACGTGGCGAGTCACGTGTCGGCGAGGGCGAAACCGTGACACCCCTCCAGTGAATAGATCTGTTGGCGCCGTGTACTCGACGCTCAGATGGGTGATATATTGTTGTTAGTGCATAACATGGGTTTACAAACCCGTGCGGGTAAGCGGTACCCGTGATACCGGGTACGGGTACGGGTGAGTCACACGGTACCCGCGCCAGACCCGTACCCGCGGTGTGGGTTTCGCGGGTTTTTTCGAGTACGCTACGACATTTATTTCCTAGACCTAGACATACACATGTGCATATACTAGCTACTACTACTAGCTAGTTACTACTACCAGTCTTCATGGGAATGCCAGTGCCCGTCGCAGAGCCCGCCGTCGCAGAGCCCGCCATCGCGTCCGAGTCGTCGCGTCGCGTTGCTGTCGTATCGCGTTGTCCGAGTCGCTGTTGACATCGTCTTGTGGTTGTTGTCGGTGTCGCTATTGTCGTCGTCTTCGTCGGTGTCATCTGCTGTTGTCGATGGCAGGGCGTCGGCGGTGGCGGTGGCAGTGGCGGTTGTGGCCGTCCAAGTCGTCGTGTTGCATGTTGTGTCCTGTGTCGTGCCGCGTTGGCGTTGGCGTTGTCGTCGTTGTCGCCATCGCTGTTGTCCTAATCGTTGTCGTCGTTGTCGTTGTCTTGGTGTTATCGGTGGCAGGGCTCTGGTGGTGGCGGCTGCGCATCGGGGAGTGCTATGATAGGTGACTAAGCAAGGCAAACAGAACAAAACCGGCATCACCCGGCCTGGGAACGAATCGGGAACGATGCTTTAGGGATCAAGCATCAACGGCAAACCCCGCGTGCACATACGCTGCCAACCACGACCAAGACAGCTTCGCCAGCCCCGTGCCGAACAAGCTAACAACCGCCGGTGCAACACCAACGCAAGTCCCAAACGCGACGGTGGCGGCACCCAGCCGCAGCAGGAGTGACGGCGAGGCAACGCCGCCTTGAGCGCTGCAACACCGAGCGACTCCGCCGACTCGACGACGACACGGCGGCGACAACAACAGCAACGACGACGGCGACAACAACGGCGACAACAACGGCGACAACGGCGGCGAAAACGGCGGCGAAAACGGCGAACAGCTGCGACGACGGCGACGTTGCGACAGATGACAGTGACTCGGCGTGGCGACGCAATGACTCGGACAGTGGGGCCAGTAATAATGTATTCAAGTAGTATAAGTAGTATGAATGAACATTCCTGGCTTCATGCAAGGAGGTTGAGGACTGCTCCAACGGCACGGTCACATGCCGACCCGCAGGGCCAACCCGCGCGGGTTTTCCGTACCCGCGCGACCCGCCGGTACCCGTACCCGCAGCTGCGGGAACCCATACCCATGAGCCCGGGTACGGGTTTTTGGTGGGTGTGGGTGCGGGTAGAGGTCTAGTCACCCATGGGTTACCCATGTTATGCACTAATTGTTGTCTCACTGGTTCTTAGCACGGGCATTTGTAGACAAGGTGGAGAAATGACCAGTCCCGGTAGCCACACAGGCAGGCTGACACTTCCGGGGGGAGGTCCGGTCTGTGTTTCTTGGCATAGTCCGACGTAAAGGAGTGCAGCGTGGCTAACTGAAGAGCCATGCAGTGCGTCCTCCTGGTGATGGGGATGTAGTCGGAGCTGGGTTTGTGGGGGGGTATGGCTGCCTTCCAGATGGGGTGGTTATGGCCGTCTGGTGGGTTGGAGTAGTCAATGGTGTGGCCATAGATGCTGTATTGGTTGCTGGGTGGTCGATATTATGGGTGTGATGGATCGAACTGGTTGAGCCAGTCCTGGCACCAGGAGTGAAAACCGTGGGCCCATGCCGCTTTTTTGACATGGGCGTTGGACTGCATGCTCTTGAGTGTTACGTTTCTGCACGTGATCAAGCCCCATGATTGAGAGGGAGGGAGATTAACTGTGTGGAGAGGAGTTAGAACCCGCTGTCACGTGGCCTGCTGATGGGAGTCCAGAAGGATCCGGATGAGCCCAAGCCTGGATCGGGTCTAGATGGAAGTTCAGATGACTTGTGAGTAGCTATTGATGCCTTGTGTTAGGAGGGCATTGTGCTATTGGTCGTCATGGACTGGATGACTGATGCTAGTCGAGGGCCTTATGCCATTTGCTAGCTATATTAGGGTTTCGGACATTCAAGTGGAGCTTCAAAGCCCCTTGAAGTAGTATAAGTACTGCAGGGATTGCGCAGTAGGACAGTAGCTTTACTGTCTTGGACTTTCACGCCAAACAGTCGAGAGTATAGAAGTCCCTTGGGGTTTCCCCCCTTGTGGTTGTCCCCTCTACTCAGCATTGCGGATGTCGGAGTCAGTCCACTGCCTTTGCTTTCCCTTCTCTTCCTGCCCTTTAGTGTGGCGTGTCCCTCTGCGATATGTGCCGGTCTGCCGTATCCGCGTCGTCATAAGTTCAGTCAGGACGTCAAAGTCTCGTCGGTCAGTTCAAGCAACACCCCACATCTGCAAGTCGCAGCATACAGCCAGCGTGACCGTAACATTGAGGGTGGAGGAGGGGGTGTATGCACATTGAGCAAGAGCAGCCTTCCTGGGAAGGAGATCAGCAGGCCTTTTCCTGTCCTCTTTGGCCCATACCAGCCTCATGGCAGTATCCCTATTCTCAGAAAAGAAAGACGTAAAATAGTAGTGCCAGTGTAGCGTGTCTGCCTGGTTCACCAGCGATCAAATATTGAAGACCCATCAAAGTGCGGCCTTGTCTGAGCAAAGAATGTATACGTAGGAAGGGGGCACATGTGAGTACTCTTTTAGAATGAACTTGGCTGCCTTTGATAGGCCGAAGAAGAGGACATCAGATGTCTCAACTCCTTCACCAAGTGTCCACACATGGACACGTGGCTCCTCTGCTCCCTGCCACACAGAGATGGCTGTTCCTCCCACCATTTTGTTGTCGAATCGGTCCCTGTTGGAGACCGTTCTGCACACCCATAGTATTACCATACTGGGGGCCGTCTCGGGTCGGTAAAGACCTTAGACATACCTTTTCCGAGATCTAGAGTTGGGGAACTCCTTGACCGTGACATGGGCCCCCCAGTTGGAAACCTCCCAAGGGGCCATGGTGGTTACGTCAACACGCTCTGTCAACAATGGGTCAACGCGCACGCTGAGAGCCTCCAGAGTGGTGGGGCACCATTGTGTTTTCTCAGACCTAATGTGGAGTGCTCTGTTGTTCACCACCCTGCCATCGCTGGGGTGTGGGCTGCTCTGGACCGGTGGATCCCAGTTGTCGCCCAGACAGGCTATGAGCTGAGATGTCTGGGGGACAGGAAACAGCCTAAGGGCGTAAGTGTGTGTTAGTTTGTCTATGGCATATTTCACTGGGAGAATACAGAGGAGCTCGTGGAGGGGGCCTCTAGGAGCTGTCCGGAAGGAGCCAGAGATCACCTTGACCCCCTCGTTCATAGCTACCTGCACTTTCTTTATCAGCGTCTTCTTGTTGCTTGCCGAAATCCACAATTGGCACCCATAGGTCAGAACTGGCATGCATATTGTGTTGAACAATAGCCGCCAGTTGGCTGTGGAAATGCCTCGTTGGGAAGATCTTAGAAGTCATAAAGCCTTGAGGGATGCACGTGACCAATTGCTCATCGTGTCCACATGCAGATCCCACTTCAGCTGGTGAGTAAAGAAGAAGCCTAGATAGCGTAAGGAAGTGGAGCTAGGTACGTGATAGTATGTGTGCTGTACTTGGTTAGGTAGGAGGAGTGAGCGTGGGGGGGTGCCGAAGTGTTTGACTCTAGGTGGTGTAAAGTAGATAAGTTCCTTTTTTTCCGGTTCACATTCCAAGTTTGAGCGGCGGAGCCAGTCCTCGCATTGCCTGTACCTTTCTCTTAGAATGGTGTCCACTTCTTCCCACGTGTTGCCATGTGCAAAGATGATGCTGTTGTCTATGTAAAGACCTAGCGTGGAGTTGTCGTGTGGCGGGCGTAGCTTTAGCAGTGTTGACATGTACAGCGCCAACAGGACGGGGGATATCGGGGAGCCTTGCAGTGTACCAATGGGCTGGTCCAGCTGGTCTGACAGTTCAGCATTGAAGCTGAGCTTGACCTTCCTGTTGGTTAGGAATGAGTCTACCCAGCCAGCGATCTCTGAGGGGAAGCCTAGTAGAGACAGTGTGTAGGTGAGCTGTCGTCTGTGGACATGGTCAAAGAACCCTTTGATGTCAAATAGCAAAGCCACCGAGCACCTGCCTAGTCTGAAAGTGCTTTGGATGTCATGGATAAGAGCGAGCCTGGCATTGAGGGTAGACAAGAAGGCTCTGGTTCCGTACTGGTTGGTTGGCAAGATGGCGTGCTTGTCGGTGTTGAACAGCATGTGTTTGGATATTACCTTCTCCAAGAGCTTGCTGACACATTCGATCAGCGAGATGGGCCGGTAACTCTTAACCGAGAGGTAGTCTGTCTTGCCTGGCTTTGGGATGATGACAACCACTGCTTCTTTCCAGATCTGCAGGTGATGTTGGGCGGAGAGGCATCCGTTGAATAACGCTGCAAGGTGATTCATTAGCTAGCCATCTTGAGTATCTGCCACGAGATGCCGGTTGAACCTGGGGCCGATTTATTGTCACATTCCACAAGGAGTCGGTCCGACTCCTGCGTGGTGATCGCGACAAACACCCTAGGTGTGATTGTTGGCAGGTCGTCTGGTTGTCTGGGTAGAATTTCCCCAAGCTCCTTGACAAAGAACCTCTTGGAGAGGTGGTGGGTGATGTCCTTGACGTCGTGTACAAGGCCCCCAGAACGCGGATGGTGGGGATGCCAGTAAGTCTCCTGCCATGTCTTCACTGGGCGACGTCCCAGAGTCTCTGAATGTGTAGCGTGTCATTGTAGAATTCCCACTTAACCTTCTTGGTGGCATGCTTGAGGTGTGCGTGGGCCTCCTTCCGGAGTTCGGGTGGGGAGGCTTTGAGCGAAGTTAAGGGGCCCCCTTGTGGGGACCCCAAGGACCTTAGTCCTCTTCGAGATACAACTTAAGCACATACTCCCAGATCTTCCCTGGGATGCACCGACAGCAGATGTGTCCGTTCAGGCCTAGGTCAGGGGACTGCCCTGTCTAGCCACGGTCTGGGGTATCCCCTTTCCCGTTACTCAGCAGCTGGTTTGTTAAGCCCATTTGGGCACAGATTCCCAAGCTGTCTAAGCTTACTGTCTTGCCTGGGCCGCTACCAGGGTGGTGTCTCTGGTCTTACTTTCCTACAATACCAGACCCAAAGTTTGGAGGGTGAGCTTAATCCAGACTAATGTCCCTGGACCAGGTGGCCAACCCTGGTCTGGGGAGGGGGCTGTGCTGCACAGGGTTCTTTCCCCTGTTTGCATTATTTTCAGACCATTACCCTCTTATCGTCCCTTATTGTTCCCCTTTCGGGATATTGGCCCAGTCTTAAAGGGCCGGCAACCCCGCTGGTTTCTCATTCTCATATAGCCAATTTAGGGAGCCCCGGAAATGCCCGCCTTGGAAATACACCCTCGTACTGGGTCAAACTCAAGGTCTGACTTTTCACAGGGGATTCCTTGGTGGGAGGGGGGTGGAAAACCACTGCACCATCCACCCCCTACCTCGACTGGACTTCCAAGGTGTTATACTCTTGGATTTGATATGGGGTGTAATGTTCCTTCCTGGACGTTCGACTCGACTTGAGTCACGTGTACCTATTTGCTGCTGCAACCGTGTTGCAAGGCGTAGGGGTGTTCGATAGTCGTTGATGATGGTAGAACAGAGGTAAAGTGGACAGTGGCTGGACAGGCTCTGAAGGCGCACTGAAGGGGAGGAAGGTGGAGGGATGGGTCTCCGAGGTCACACCAGCGAGCAGAGAGGTGATCGTGATAATATTCGCGACAGTGGATAGCGCAGTACTACTGGCCCGGCTCCAAGGAAGGGAAGGGATTATCCAAGATATCAAAGCTACCGCTCTAAGGCGCAAGTAGCCATCTACTTATAGTACTTAGGGGAGCTTTGAAGCCCAGCCCTAACTTTCGAAACCCTAATACGAGCGGCCAATGGCATAAGGCCCTCGATCGGCATCAGTCAGCAGTCCATACAGTAGTCAGCGGTCATCAGTCATCCGCTATGTATTTTCAGTCATCCGAGTCTCGATTCGTACCGTATTGCATCAGAGGTTAGATCAGTCCGGGCATAAGCTCATCCGGGCTCTTCTGGTCGAGTCGAGGCAGGTCACATGCCAGGGTCACGTGACGGCCGTGCATCAGGACCTATTCCCAAGGCTCCTGGCAGCGGTTCTGAGGCGGGGAGGGAGATCGATTGCTCACCAGGCGTCCCGCTCTCACAGTATGCTCTAGGGCTTCTATTGCTGCCCATACTCTCTCCTGTATCCGTGGTTCTTCTTCGGCTTGCCAGTCCCACCAAACAT
>JAKELI010000743.1:0-21622 GCA_021525025.1 Lactarius hengduanensis | reverse complement strand
TGGACGTCGCCCTCTGCCAAGTTCTTATCGATCAAACTTATTGTCATGTTCACATTCTACCAGTCATTCGTGGTACGCTTTCCATCATCTGCACGACCATTCTTGCTTAGTCATCCACGTGGATGAAGTTCAACGCCCTAAAAGACCGCGTCATTCATGGGACGGAGTTCTGGACGTCCACAAATATTGCTGACGGCCTTAACGCATTGACGATATGCATTGAGGTGCTGAATACTCGGCCGTCCGCAGGGTTCCCTTCGGGCTGATAATCCAATACAGATGATCTTCTTTTCAGCATTCATGATGTGGGCGTTTTCGTGGAAGGAGTACCTCGTGCAGCCGGGCGAGCCGCACACCAGCATCTGGCGCCCACTCTGGGACTCCATCAATCTTTGTATGCCTGCGCTTATCTTTTGATGGTTGCAGCTTGTTGAACTTCTTCGCAGGGGACTTTGCCGTCGAGATCTGGTCCGAGCTGTCCTTTTTTGCAAGGCGTCTCACCGGCAGGCGCGCACTCCCGCCTACGAAGCCGGGCTTTGGGGAGGCTTTCGGCATCGCGGGGTATACCCCTGCAGGTGGCCAGTCACGCGGCGGTGCATATAAGTTACCTGCTGCACGCATGAGCTATGATGACGATATACGGCTTACGCCGTACACAGCCTCGCACTCGCGTGGTCCCAGTGCCTCTCCTGAACACGATATCGACAAACCCGAAACGGGCGACATAGAATCGCCGTCTAAGGTTCTGTGACCAGTCGCGGTGGCGATGGCGGATGCACACGCGGTGCGCACGATTGTTGGTCAGTTGTTAGTTAGTACTAATATTTATTGTCTCGCTCGCTGCCTTGCAGGTTGGACGATTCCCCATTTGTGTTGCTTGTTATAATGTATCAATCTGCTGCAATACCCCCTAAGGTCTTTCCTCTGATTTGTAGTGTTTCATGTTTATATATCCCCACCTGTTGGTTGCCTGCTGTATTTCTTTTGGGTTGCCCTTCTCGGCCCCTCACCCTCACGGCAACAATTTGGTTGTCGTTATTGAGGTCTCACTGACCTAGGCACGCAAACCACGTCTATATTATAATTGGTCCCTGTCGAGAACCGGTGTATGATAACTTGAATCAATGACATCAAGATAAAGTCCCTATTTCAATCATTTTTGTGAACGTGCTCCCGGTCCCAGCGGGTATGTGTACAGTGCACCGTATGTTTCTTTGCCCTCCTATTATTTATCCATGGGTTGCCACAGTCGCTCCTTCCGGACTTAATTTGAGTTCGAGATTCAGAAGATTCAGACCGTGACGGACGAGATCACGCTTATTTTGGGTGTTACTGTATTTATCATACAGTAATCATATGATTCGACCGATCTTTTGTTCGGGTACAGTAATGCACAGTAATGCAAGCTTGTTCGGCATTGGGGTTGCCACTCTCAGACATGGGTCTCGGGGTTGCGGCCCGGCATGTTGCGAGGCTCCGCTAGTCTCCCGCTTCTTCGGTGGGCCGGGCGGCGGCGGGCCACTTGGCAATCCCCCCTCCCCTTTCGTGATACAAAATCAGTGCGATGGTTTGAGCGCTTGTGGACCGGTCTATCGGTTTTGTAACTTTCGTTTGAGACAGAAACCAGTGCAGAGGCATCCGAAACCCGATCCGTCGATTTTTGGACCTTGTCTTCCTGTCATCGACCCCACCGGTGATTCTTTTTTTTTTTTGGGTCCATACTCCACCGGTGATTCCATTCAGAGTTTTACTGAGGGCTGCCGTAGGAACAGTGTGTCAAGGGCTTCTCATAAGGTGGATGTGAGTATCAAGTCCCACTGGCAGGTTTCATGACGTATTTAAGCGACGTAACGCTCCAGTTTCGTTCTAGAATGCGGGAATTTACAACGAGAATGAAGTCGATGCTCGGTACTCGTTCGGGTAGGAGCGCGCGTAGAGTGCGATTTTTCTTTCTCCAAATCTAAGTCCGAATCTCTGCCAGTGGCCCGGGTGAGTGAGTACTGGTGAGTGTTCATCGTCACGCGTCATATCACTACTCGTCCGAGTCGCACCCAAGGTCGCACCCGCCTTGGCACCCACTGGCAGACATAAGAACTTGAACATCACACGACCATATTGTTTCATACTAGACAATGGGGGTTAGCGCGATGCATGACCTTGTGCGGACGCCACTGCGAAACAGGCGGTTATCGTATGGTGCTGTACTATTACACTGCCAGTGGCAGACTGTCACTGCCATTGTGGCAGTACCTAGTATGCTGCAACCATTGAACGCCGGGATGATGCAGGGCCACGACGGTATCAAGATGGCGTAATGCCATGCCGTTACGAGTCGAGCAATGCCAAATTGCCAATGGCGCACTCTGTGAATCTTGTCGTCGCCCGAGTTATACTGTTATATAGTCGCCGACTTGAATGTGTCTTTGACAACCCTCTTGACAACCCTCAGGCTGAGAGTGACTGGTGACTGGTGACACCTACTCCAATGGTCATTTCAAGTTCTCACATCCACTGCTGGATGGATCCTGAATTCGTTCCAGGGTTGACAAACCCACTCCGGCCTGCAGGTCCAGTACTCCGGCGTAGTATAGTAGCGTTGTTGGGATCTCTCCCATCTCCCAGTGTCTGCTGACCCCACAGTCCTCCGAAATGGACGATTTCCTTCCTGACCTCTCTCTTCGTCATCGTCGGCAGTTGCCCTCATTCCCCTATCCCTAACATATTATGCACTGGGGGTGCTTGCCATCCTCCCGAACACCTTCCTCTTTAGGCTTTTGCTGCAGCCCGTCTCTCTGTGGCAAGCCTGGGGGTGTATCACGAACATAGACTTCTCAGCATGGCTGGCACAATCTCGAGGACTCCAGAATTCTGACAGTCTCGCAATCTGGAACTCCTCATTCATGGTGCGGTTACTGTTCACCATCGTGTTCTTGTGAGCACATTTGCTGAAATATAGGCCGTAGACGGGAATGTGTTACATGATATTGAGGTCATTCGAATGGACGTTCATCATCAAAGTGCCAATAAGGAAGTACGAGCTTACAACGGATCAAGATGCCCCTACGAGATCGAAAAAGCCTTTGTCCATTTCAAGCGTCCTCTTGACGGGCTCGATCTATTTTTCAATCTACGAGGAATCGGATGATCGTGGTCACCACAACCGTCTCTTCGATGGACGACTGCACCCCCTTCTATCCCTCCCTTTTCGCCTCCTTTCTTCTCAAGATCACCATGTTCGACGCCTCACGGTATCGCATACAGCTTGTTGCCCTGCTGTCAGCAGCAGTCCCAGCGGTGGATCTATCTTCGACCTGAATCTCAGCCTTCTCCCCCGCATCGCGTCGGCTGTTTTTGCCGGTATCTGCGGCGGTATATGGACGTACTTGCTATCGAAACGATGTACCATATGGCGGCATTAATCGGGCGACTCGTCTGCCGCCAACCCGGCTCACACTGGCCGCCCATCTCGCACCGCCCGTGGCTCTCGACCTCTCTCCACGAGTTCTGGAGCTACCGCTGGCACCAGCTACCCCGCCACATCTTTGTCACCTTTGGTGCACGTCCCGGCGGCGCGCTCCTAGGACAGCCTGGCGCGCTCATGGCGCATTCGCTGTGTCTGCGGTTCTGCACCACTTTGCCATGTGGGGGATCGGGAACGGGTCCGAGTTCAGCACCGTCGGGGATTCTTCCTCCTGATGGGCGTGGGCGTCGCCATGGAGGTCGGATTCAAAAGGTAATGGGCATGCGCGTAGGGGGATTTTTTGGTTGGCTATGGACGACGTTGTGGGTCATCGGGTGGGCATATTTTTGATTGACACGTGGGCTCGGCATGGCATGCTGGCGAGCGAAATTTTCCCGACTGGACTTCGCCCAGGGAAGCCGCTCGTCGATGGCGTCATTAGTCTATTAAACGTAATGGCGAATCGATGGGATGTGGGCTTGGGGAAACTGAATGAATCCGCACTACAACCCATGATAGATTTGTCGAGCAATGTTCATTGAGAGTTCGAGTTCGACACGCCGCCCATGGCTATTGGGACTTTGTTGAGTTTGTTCTTTTTAGTAGAGTCATACTACTAGTAGTAGTATTGTGATCATGTAGAACATAAGTGTCGACCTTGTCGACAACAACCCCGCTTGCACTGAACAGAGGTGAAGAAGATAACGTATTCGTTACAGGTTTCAAGTTGTACAGCGTGTCGCAAGCATAATACAGGGTGAAGTACAAGACAAATTGCACCACTATTGCACCATGAGCCCGAACCGATTCAAGCCGGTGCTCCGGCGGGAACGCCTCGCCTCTTCGCGAGGCAAGTCGCGAGGTGTGCATCACAACCACTGGCAGAACGCATGCACGAACTTTTGGACTAGGACCCTCGCGGTCCATTCTCGCCTCGATCACTGTACTACCTTGCTTCTATCATCTCTAGGATACCTTCTCAGATAAAGCGCGAGCGCACCGAGGCCGACGTTACAAGGGCGAGGCCAACATACCACTTTCCCTTTCCCCTCGCCACAGCGGCCCTCGAGTCGGTCCCCGATTGCTACCCTACTGCTTCGATTCGGCTTCGAATTCCCTATCTTATCACCCATATAACCTGTCTCTATGGCTTTTCGACTTGGTTCGCCCCCTACCATGACCTCGTTTCTTCCACGACGCGACGCGTTGATACTTGCGTTGATAAGCTTTGTGATGTTGTGGTGCTCAAGCGCTCATGTGGGGTAACTCATGATTGACGCCGGAATGGCATGTTGGTGAGCGAAATTTCCTGACTCGACTTCGTCCGGGGAAGGTGCTCGTTGATGCCATCATTGGTCTATTAAACATAATGATGATCCGATGAAATGTGGGCTTGGAGAAACCGAATGAATCTGCACTATGATGGATCTGACACAGTGCACCCGGGCCTGAAGGATGAGGAGGTTGGAAGATGGGCAGAGGCACGGCAGCCAACGAAGAGAGAGAGGGTTGCCAGTGAAACTGGAGTAACTTGAGCTGGTCGCTTGGTCCAGACTCCAGCGGCGCGAAGCAAGGGCAGCGTGCTCGCTGTCGACAACAAAGCCGATCCGTCGATTTTGGTACCTGTCTTCCTTTCATCGACCCCCCGTTGATTCCATTCAGGGTCTTGCTAAGCGCTGCCGTTGAGAGGAACAGAGTGTCAAGGGCTTCTTATAAGGTTGATTGATTACTGTATCAAGTCCCCATATTTCAGCAATGTAACGCTCCAATTTCGTTCTGGAATGCGGGAATTTAACATATCTCACGACGAGAATGAAGTCGACGTTCGGCACTCGTTCGCCGCGACTGATGTGATCATTCCTATCTTCGATCCCTGTCTTGACGTCGGATGGAGTGGCGCCGTGGTATTACTACTGTATTTATCATAACCATACCATTCAACCGATCTTTCGTTTGGGTTATGCCAACTTTTTCGGTATTGTGATTGTTGCATGCATGTGTTTCGGGTTGTTTGACGTTGCACGTTGCGAGGGCCGAGCAGCTCCTGCTTCTTCGGTGGGCCATTCCACCCTCTCTTTTCGTGATAAAAAAAATCATGCGATTGTTGGAGCGCTTGTAGATCGGTCTATCGGTTTTTGCCTTTCGTCTGAGACAGCAGCCAGTGCAGACGCGTCCGAAACCCGATCCGTCAATTTTTGAACTTGTCTTCCTATTGTTGGCCCCACCAGTGATTCCATCCAGGGTTTTGCTGAGTGCTGCCATTGGTAGATCAGAGTGTGAAGGGCTTCTTATAAGGTTGATGTGAGTAGCCGTTTTCATGACATATTTGAGCAATGTAACGCTCCAATTTCGTTCTAGAATACTTAACATATCTAACGACGTCGACGTTCGGCACTCGTTCGCGCGCGTACGGTTAATCTTTCTCCTCCCGGATCAGGTCTATCAGACCTCGATCAGGTCCGGACTTGGGTCCGGATCACTTGACTTGGGGAGTCGTCAACTTCATCGTCACGCGCGTCACGCGTCACTAATCGCACCAAGACTCACTGGCACACCCGCTTCGTCTGCATGAACACTTGAACATCACACGACCGTATGTTTCCACACTAGACCATGAGGCTAGCTGATGCATGACCTAGATCATTGCGGGCTCCGCTGTGAATAGGGCTGTCTACTCTAGTATGGTGATGTACACTTACGGGCTCCCAAGTACTTAGTATGCCTGCAACCGTGTTGAACGCCGTGATGTGCAGGGCCACGGTCTTCAATGATGATGCGCGTATCTACCTGCGCGTCGGAAAATGCCCAATGACAGCTGTCGCCCGAGGTCATACTATGTCGACCGCACTTGAATTTGTGTCTTTGACAATCCAGTGTAATGTTGACACCTAATGGAGCATTTCATGTTTCTCGCCTCCATTCCCGGTCCCCAATTTCGTTCCAGGGTCGACAAACCCACTCCGGCCTTCAGATCCCAAGGCAGATCCAGTACTCGGGCGCATTATAAGTAGTTGTTGTTGGGATCTCTCTCCCCATCACCCAGCGTCTGCTAACCACAGTTCTCCGAAATGATCGATTTCCTTCGGATCCTTCCTGACCCCTCTCTTCGTCAACCGTCGGCAGCTGCACTCCTTCCCCTATGCATGACCTACTATGCACTAGGGGTGCTTGCCATCCTCCCAAACACGTTTTTCTTTAGGCTTTTGCTACAGCCCGTCCTTTTATGGCAAGCCTGGTGGTGTGCCACGAACGTGGACATCTCGGAGTGGTTAGCACAATCTCTCGGACTCCAGAATTCCGACAGTACCAAACTCTGGAACTTCCCGTTCGTGGTGCGATTGCTCTTCACCATCGCGTTCCTGTGAGCACATTTGCTGAAATATAGGCGTAGATGGGAATGTTTTGCCTGGGATTGAGGTCATTCGAATGGACGTTCGTCATCAAGGAGCCGTTAAGGAGATACGAACTTACAACGGATCAAGGTGCCCCCACGGGATCGAAAAAGCCTTTGTCCATTTCAAGCGTCCTCCTTGACGGACTCGATCTTTTTTTCAATCAACGAGGAATTGGATGGTCGTGGTCATCACAGCCATTCCCCCAATGGACAACTGCGCCCCCTTCCATCCCCTCCCTTTTCGCCTCGTTTCTTTTCAGAGTCACCATGTTCGACGCCTCACTGTATCTCATACAGCTTGCTTGCCCCGCTGTCACCAGCAGTCCCAACGGTGGATCTATCTTCGACCCGAATCTCAGTGTTCTCCCACGCATCGCGTCGGCTGCTTTTGCCAGTATCTGTGGCGGTTTCTGGACGTACTTGCTACTCGACATGGTGTATAATATGACGGCATTAATCGGGCGAGTCGTCTGCCGCCAACCCGGCTCACACTGGCCGCCCATCTCGCACCGCCCGTGGCTCTCGACCTCTCTCCACGAGTTCTGGAGCTACCGCTGGCACCAGCTATTCCGCCACACCTTCGTCACCTTTGGTGCACGTCCCGGCGGCGCGCTCCTGGGTCGGCCTGGCGCACTCATAGGTGCATTCGCTGTATCTGGAGTTATGCACTTCACCGGCGTGTGGGGGCTCGGGAACGGGGCCGAGTTTGGTACCGCCGGGGGATTCTTCCTCCTGATGGGCCTTGGCGTCGCCATGGAGGTCGGATTCAGAAAGGTAACGGGCATGCGCGTAGGGGGATTTTTTGGTTGGTTATGGACGATGTTGTGGGTCCTCGTGTGTGGCGCACCTATGATCGACACGTGGGCTCGGCACGGCATGCTGGCGAGCGGAATGTTCCCGACTCAAATTCGCCCAGGGAAGCCACCCGTCGATGCCGTCGTTGGTCTATTAAACGTAATGGCGAATCGATGGGATGTGGGCTTGGGGAAACTGAATGAATCCACACTACAATCTATGATAGATTTGTCGAGCACTACTTTCTTCGATTCGAGTTAGACACACCGCCCATGGCTATTGGGATTTTGTTGAGTTTGTTCTTTTAGACTAGTAGTATTGTGATCATGTAGAACCTAGGTGTCGACTCGCACTGAACAGAGGGTGTGACTGAAGAATATAACCTATTCAGGTTACAGCTTTCCAGTTGTACAGCGTGTCGCAAGCATAATACAGTTATTGCACCAGTATTACACCGTGAGCCCGACAGGATCGATTTGGGCCGGTACCCCAGCGGGAGCGCCTCGCCACTGCCTCGCCTCGTTTCGAGCCAATTCGAGGTGCGACTCGGAACCAAGGTCCGTGGAACGCACCCTTGGCCTTGCCCTTGCCAGCAGCTAGCTTCAAGGTGGATGTCAAAGCGATATATCATGTGGAAGGGGCGTGCATGAGGGAGACGCCTTCAAGATCTTAAGCCTGATGTATTGAGTCTATCAGGCAATTTCAGGCTTGATTCTTGGCTTGATTTCAGGTCAGCGCCAAGGTGAGCGCTAACCCGCTTTATCCATTCAATCTCCTGACGTGGTCCGATCCCTCCATTACACTTAGACTGACGCTATCTATCACAAGGTCTATCACCAACTTCAGTCTACAGTTAGTCTCGTACTCACCGCTCCAAGGAGGAGTGCAAGGAGGGAGGGGCGGATACGGGGAAAGCCGGGGAATGATGGAATCTTGGGTGGAGTGTACAATTATAATCATACTGACTAACTTACTGTAAACTCACGTCCCGAGCCAATTGGCCAATCGGAACGGTATATTACACTAAGCACACGTATATCGGTTGATTACGGAAAATAATCATCTCACTTGCGTTAACGACGCAGATCAAATCTGCGTCCGTGTCCACGTCCCACGTCCGTGCCTCCGTTCGCGTTTCTGCGTTTTCGTGTTTCCTATTATCTCTATCATTCTATCTACGCTTCCCCTCGGGTCGAAGTCTATTACTCGCTACAATATTATTCAACTGATCTTTTGTTCGGGTAGTGCCAGCTGGTTCGGTATCGAGACTGCCACTCTCAGGCTGTTGTATGCATGGGTTTCGGGTTGTCTGACGTTGCACGTTGCGAGGGCCGCGACTCCGCGAGGCTCCCGCTTCTTCGGTGGGCCATCCCCCCCCTTTCGTGATACTACAAAATCAGTGCGATGGTTGGAGCTCTTGTAGATCGGTCTATCTGTTTTGTAACTTTCATTTGAGATAGCAGCCAGTGCAGAGAGGCGTGATCCATCGATTTTTGAAATTGTCTGAGTCGCCGACTCTGACATTCAGGGTTTCTGAGCGCTGCCATTGGTAGGAACCGAGTGTCAAGGGCTTCTTATAAGGTTGATGTGAGTAGTACTGTATCAAGCTATATCAAGTCCCAGGTTTTCGTGACGTATTTCAGCAACGTAACGCTCCAATTTCTTTCTAAAACGCGGGAATTTGACGACGGGAATGAAGTTGATGTTCGACATTCGTTCGGGTGGGAGCGCGCGGAGTGCGATTGTTCTTTCTCCAAATCCAAGTCCGAAGCTCTGACCCGGGTGAATGAGTACTTGGATCAAGACTTGGGTGAGTGGTCGCACCCGGACACGGGATGCAGAATCTTCAACTTCATCGTATGACGCTGCAAGCGTTGAACGCTGTGATGATGCAGGGCCACGACTGTATCAAGATGGCGTAATGTTATTCTGCTCCGAGTCGGGAAATGCCAATGACTGCGATTGTTCACCCGAGTTATATGCCACCGACTTGAATGTTTCTGTCCCGAATTCGTTCCAGGGTCGACAAACGCAGCCTGCAGGTCCAGTACTCGGGCGTAGTATAAGTAGTATTGTTGAGTCGGAGATCTCTCAGCGTCTGCTGACCACAGTTCTCCGAAATGGACGATTTCCTTCCTGACCTCTCTCTTCGTCAATCGTCCGCGGTTGCCCTCATTCCCCTATGCCTGACATATTATGCACTGGGGGTGCTTGCCATCCTCCCGAACACCTTCCTCTTTAGGCTTTTGCTGCAGCCCGTCTTTCTGTGGCAAGCCTGGGGGTGTATCATGACATAGACTTCTCAGCGTGGCTGGCACAATCTCTCGGACTCCAGAATTCTGACAGTACCAGACTCTGGGGCTCCCCATTCGTGGTGCGGTTGACCATCGTGTTCTTGCGAGCACATTTGCTGAAATATAGGCGTAGATGGGAATGTGTTGCATGGCACTGAGGTCATTCGAATGGACGTTCATCATCAGGGAGCCAATAAGGAAGTACGATCTCACAATGGAACAAGATGCCCCGAAAAAGCCTTTGTCCATTTCAAGCGTCCTCCTTGACGGACTCGATCTATTTTTCAATCTACGAGGAATCGGATGGTCGTGGTCGCCACAACCGTCCCTTCGATGGACGACTGCGCCTCCTTCCCTCCCCTCCCTTTTCGCCTCGTTTCTTTCAGAGTCACCATGTTCGACGCCTCACGGTATCTCATACAGCTTGCTTGCCCCGCTGTCAGCAGCAAACCCGGCGGTGGATCTATCTTCGACCCGAATCTCAGCCTTCTCCCCCGCATCGCGTCAGCGGCTTTTGCCAGTATATGTGGCGGTGTATGGACGTACTTGCTACTCGACACGCTGTATCATATGGCGGCATTAATCGGGCGAGTCGTCTGCCGTCAACCCGCCTCACACTGGCCGCCCGTCTCGCACCGCCCGTGGCTCTCGACCTCTCTCCACGAGTTCTGGAGCTACCGCTGGCACCAGCTATTCCGCCACATCTTCGTCACCTTTGGTGCACGTCCCGGCGGCGCGCTCCTAGGACAGCCTGGCGCGCTCATTGGCGCATTCGCTGTATCTGCGGTTCTGCACCACTTTGCCATGTGGGGGATCGGGAACGGGTCCGAGTTCAGCACCGCCGGGGGATTCTTCCTCCTGATGGGCGTGGGCGTCGCCATGGAGGTCGGATTCAAAAGGTAACGGCATGCGCGTAGGGGGTTTTTTGGTTGGTTGTGGACGATGTTGTGGGTCCTCGTGTGGGGCATGTTTATGATTGACGCGTGGGGTCGGCATGGCATGCTGGCGAGCGAATTTTTCCCGACTGGACTTCGCCCAGGGAAGCCGCTCGTCGATGGCGTCATTGGTCTATTAAATGTAATGGCGAATCGATGGGATGTGGGCTTGGGGAAACTGAATGAATCTGCGCTACAATCTATGATAGATTTGTCGAGCACTACTTTTTTCGATTCGAGTTAGACACGCCGCCAAAACGAATTTCATGGCTATTGGAACTTTGTCGAGTTATACTAGCCCGAGGCTACTAGCAGTATTGTGATGATCATGTAGAACCTAGGTGTCGACTTTGTTGACGACAACCTTGCTTGCACTGAACAGGTGTGACTGAAGGTGACCTATTCAGGTTACAGTTTTCAAGTTGTACAGCGTGTCGCAAACATATACAGTCACGGTGGCCCGGGTCGGGTGAAGTACAGTATTGCACAGTTATTGCACCGTGAGCCCGACAGGACCGATTCGGGCCGGTGCCCCAGCGGGAGCGCTTCGCCTCGTTGCGAGGTGCGACTCGGAACCAAGGTTCGCGAAACGCACCCTTGGCAACAGCTAGCTTCAAGGTGGATGTCAAATACATCATGTGGAGGGGGCGTGCCTGAGGGACGCCTCTCAAGCTTGACGCATAGCGCTAAGGAATTCGATGGCGTTATTCCCTGCCTTATCCGTTCAATCTCCTGACGTGGTCTGGTCCCTCCCGGGCCATTACACTCAGACTGACGCCGTCTATCACTAACTTTAGTCTACAGTACACTGTAACATTCTGCCCTGCCCCCAGCTGTCCCTGTGGTACCGATATATTTGCAGACCCAAAGCACGTTGTCCCCGCTCATAGCGCTCATTGAACGCAGACTTTGCCGACGCCAGCGGCCTTCCAAATGAAATGACTCAGAATTGTCGACCAAGAGCTCGGAATGGGCGAGGAACGCATTGCGGCCTTCACCTTGTTAAAGCGTGCCTAGATGAATCTATCCAAGTTTTGACTAGTTGGCAGTCCTGTGCACCGAGACATCGATTCGGGGGTCATCGCCGCTGGCAGTGCGCCGCAGCGCCAGACGCCCTGCTACAGTACAAGTATCTGCACAACCGGACACTCCAACTCTGACTCCCCCTAATATTTTCTCCTCGTCATGGACTCTGCCAATAAACCCTCCAATCGCGACGAGAAAACAGGAAACGTAGTGAAAGGTGCGCGCGCGTCTGCTCTACATCATATCCACTGAGACTAATGCCTTTGCCTGAAGACAACCGAGACCTCAATGACCCCTCCTCCAAGATGTGGGCCCTCTGCATCGCACAAGCAGATAAGCATGACACGGCGATGGTCGAGCGTTGGAAAGCAGATATGGATGGAATCCTCATTTACGTGTGTCGGTCGAGTCGTCTTTACACTCGCACTGACCGACTGACTTCCAGACGGGTGTATTCTCCGCAACAGTGGCCGCATTCCTTATAGAAAGCTACAAAACCCTCAAACCCGATCCTGCAGAGGCGACCGTAAGGCTCCTCCAGCAGGTCACACTGCAGTTGGCCGCGATCTCCAAAGGAACGCAGCTCGCCTTGGCGAACAGCGACCCGTTTACGCCCAAACCCTACGCCGTACACGTAAACACTATGTGGTTCCTCAGTCTCTGTATCAGTCTTTCGTGTGCCCTCGCCGCCACGCTTGTACAGCAGTGGGCTCGCAGGTACCTCCGGCTCTCTCAAGAGCAGACGGCAGCCCAGCGGCAAGTCAGGATCCGTACCTACCTCTTCGAGGGTATCCAGTTGTTTCATACGCGCTGGGTAGTCGAGAACATCTCGCTCCTGATGCACGCGGCAATCTTCCTGTTCTTTGCCGGCCTCGTCGAGTTTCTCTATGCCATCAACCACGAGGTCGCAAATGTTGTCCTTGTGGCTGTCTCTATCTTTGCCACTACCTACATCGTGCTCACCAGTCTCCCTGTCATCTTTCGGCAATGCCCCTTCCAGACCCCACTCTCTTCCATTATATGGTACCTCGGCCATTTCCTCATCATCGTTTTCCTTTCCCTGTTCTCGTGGTCAAACCATGTTCGGGCTCATATCGAGGAGTTTTGGAGGCACATACGCGAAGGTATAACGAACCACCTGGCGAACCAGGCCGACCAAAAGATCGAGATCGACCAAAAGGCTTTGAAGTCGGCGCTCAGGTCGTGTCGCGACGAAAGTGAGGTGGAAGCATTTCTCGAAGCGATCCCGGGCTATTTGCGGTCGGACAATAATGGATCCCACATCGCGGATGTCGGAGAGCTACTTAGTAGGGAGGACGAGGATGTCCAGCTGAGCCAGCGGATCGTGCAGCTGTTCGCCTCGTGCGTCAATGCTGATGGGAGGATGGACAAGACGGCGCGCAGACGGCGCGCAATCACGTGTGCGCGAGCGATCTGGGAGATTTCGAATGCCTTTATGTCCAAACGAATGAAGGTGGATCTCCCAGAGTCCGCCAGCAAGATCCTGCAGCTGCTAGCACATGACCACGACGCCGCGGTCGCTTTCGCGGCACTGAGCACGATCGCGATCCTCGAGCGGGCACTACTGGAGCATCTCCAAGATTCGCAAAATAGTCGGGACTCGAATGGATACCGGGAGATCACCGCAATGCTGGCCGAAGTCCTCGACGAGCGAGACCCACTTTCAATGCGCTATCACGTGGCACAACCTGGTGGGTTCCAGTACGCCGACGCACGTCTGACTGCGGTGACAGAATTCATTACGAGTGCCCTCCCGCTTATCCCCTACCTGACGGACCCATCTCATGAAGATCTCGATGTCGCGAAGAAGACCCTTGAAGAACTTTGTGGTGGCCTGGACAGCAAGAAATTCTCGGATTTTGCGCGGCAGAAATTCGTTGAAGCTTTGAAGAATACCCGGGAGCGTCAGGCAGCTGTAATTTCAAAAGGTGGGCATAGTCGTTGATGAACAGGGCGTAAAGCTCAGATCCTCTTCGCGAACCCCTGTAGGTCGACCGACTCACAAGTCACCAATAGCAACATATTACTCTGCAATAATCTCATCACACGCCCTCTATTACAGACTTTGGGTGTTTCTTCTGTTGAGGTACTGGGAAATGACGGACCAGTTGTATTGTAGCTTCACAGGATTGTAACTGGAACGATATCTCCTCAGGCTGTACTCGGGCTATTGTGGCTTGTCCAGCTTGAGAATTTGGCAGTGAAACCGTATCTTCACGGTTTCTCCTAATGTACATTGTTACTAGCCTCTAGCAGTAAGGGACCAGTGGGGGACCCTAGTCAGAGAGACGTCGTGGACTTGAGCCTGAGCACCGTGACACTGAGTTGCTGAGTTGTGTATATCCGAGCGGGCCACTTGTGTCGTGAGCACACTCTCGCAAGTTGACTCTTCGTATCCACGACTGAGACGTTCTATACATCCTGCGCAGAAATTCTTGCTCATCGAAAAACACAGAAGGATATAACTTGGATGCTCTTTTTCGGTTGTACCTCACTGGCATCAGGTTTTACCAGGGTTTTACGTGGTGACAACTCCTTTACCAGTTATGTGAGCAACGTGGCACCACCCAACTCGCCACTCATCCGGATAGGCCGTCAGACCTTCGAGAGGAGTGACGCGTTCGTCTGAGGCTATTGAGGCATTTATTGTGAGGACGGTGTGCAGCACATGGGCTTCCAGATTGTTATGCCCTGTGCCCACTTAACTCGCTCGGACCCAAATGTCGAACTAACAGACTTCTTTTTACAGCACCCGCAAGGCTGAGCCACCGCCCCAACTTATGCACGCGTTCTCCCGTATACCGCGACCACATTGCGCTCGCGAAATGGGCTGGACGCGGTGGTGCGGCCCGGGGGCACAGTGCCACGCTACTGGCAAGCGTCTCTCCTCGCACCGACTCCGCTCACCCACCCTGGAACCGAGTCACTACGGACCACAACCATGGCGCTGATGCCTGTAATCTCCGTGGCCCGTGGTTGTGCGGTACGATATTCTCCATACAACCTGAGGTCCCTGGCATACGAGTTGCAACTTGAAACTCCTCTCACTCCAATAAGCCTGGCAATCTGCCTGTCCACTCCCAGGCCACAGCCTGGATATAAGCTGTTATCATTTTCCCGGTATAAGAGGAAGTTCCGGAAACCGAAACCACAAGACTGGGGCGAACCGCAATGGAGTGGAGAATGGACCCGTCACCACGCCCGTCCGGATTCTGGCTTGTTAGAGTCAGACGGCTTCAGGGTGGAGGGAAACGAACATGTTGGACTCTACCCCGAGCTGTCATGATATGGCGTCGGACTCTGCTATCGAACCCCCAACTTGCTTTGTCGGAGACTGGTCGTGACTCAAACTCTCCGTGCCGCGCCAAGGTGCGCGCGCTCCTGCCCCCTTACTTTGCAACCAGGGGACAAACCGACACCAACCGTCACACGCTCTCAAAACTCGGAGCATGCATAGCCATATACACGTCGACTGGCTAGGCACTCTGCGCCATGCAGAGGCCATGGGGCAGGGCACACTGGCCGCGGCGACAGCAGCCTGAGACAGCGTCATTGGACGAGATGGCGTCTGCGTGGTGTTGGTGGGGGCAGTGATTGGCCACATTCGGGAAAAAATATGTTTAGTAGATAGGTGGTTCAAGCAAGAAATAAGCGCTTATTTCGCTGTCTTACATCGCCAGTGAGCGCTGAGCATATGTGTGCCTAGTATGTCTGACATGAGGACGGCCACTGGCAGCTACTGGGACGTGAGCTTGCTTCAGTCACACCCTCTGTTCAGTGTGAGTCGACACCTGGGTTTTACATGATCACAATACTACTCGTCTAAAAGAACAAACTCAACAAAGTCCCAATAGCCATGGGCGGTGTGTCTAACTCGAATCGAAAAAAGTAGTGCCCGACAAATCTATCATAGATTGTAGTACGGATTCATTCAGTTTCCTCAAGTCCACATCCCATCGATTCGCCATTACATTTAATAGACCAATGACGCCATCGACGAGGCGGCTTCCCCGGGCGAAGTCCAGGCGGGAAAAATTCGCTCGCCAGCATGCCATGCCGAGAGCCCACGCGTCAATCAAAAATATGCCCCACACGAGAACCCACAACATCGTCCACAACCAACCAAAAAATCTCCCAACGCGCAATGCCCGTTACCTTTTGAATCCGACCTCCATGGCGACGCTCCACGCCCATCAGGAGGAAGAATCCCCCGACGGTGCTGAACTCGGACCCGTACCCGGCCCCCCACATGGAAAAGTGGTGCAGAACCGCAGACACAGCGAATGCGCCCATGAGCGCGCCAGGCTGTCCTAGGAGCGCGCCGCCGGGACGTGCACCAAAGGTGACGAAGATGTGGCGGAATAGTTGGTGCCAGCGGTAGCTCCAGAACTCGTGGAGAGAGGTCGAGAGCCACGGGCGGTGCGAGATGGGCGGCCAGTGTGAGCCGGGTTGGGCGGCAGACGATTCGCCCGATTAATGCCGCCATATGGTAGTTCGTGTCGAGTAGCAAGTACGTCCATACACCGCCACAGATACCGGCAAAAACCACCAACGCGATGCGGGGGAGAAGGCTGGAGATTCGGGTCGAAGATAGATCCACCGCCGGGAGTGTCGCTGACAGCGGGGCAAGCAAGCTGTATGAGATACTGTGATGCGTCGAACATGGTGACTCTGAAAAGAAAGGAGGCGAAAAGGGATGGGATAGAAGGGGGCGCAGTTGTCCATCGAAGGACGGTTGTGGTGACCACGACCATCCGATTCCTCGTAGATTGAAAAATAGATCGAGCCCGTCAAGGAGAACGCTTGAAATGGACAAAGGCTTTTTCGATCCCGTTGGGGCACCTTGATCCGTTGTAAGCTCGTACTTCCGTATTGGCTCTTTGATGATGAACGTCCATTCGAATGACCTCAATACCATGCAACACATTCCCGTCTACGGCCTATATTTCAGCAAATGTGCTCACAAGAACGCGATGGTGAACAGTAACCGCACCATGAATGAGGAGTTCCAGATTGCGAGACTGTCAGAATTCTGGAGTCCTCGAGATTGTGCCATCCATGCTGAGAAGTCTATGCTCGTGATACACCCCCAGGCTTGCCACAGAAAGACGGGCTGTAGCAAAAGCCTAAAGAGGAAGGTGTTCGGGAGGATGGCAAGGACCCCCAGTGCATAATATGTCAGACATAGGGGAATGAGGGCAACTGCCGACGATTGACGAAGAGAGAGGTCAGGAAGGAAAACATCCATTTCGGAGAACTGTGGTCAGCAGACGCTGAGAGATCTCCGACTCAACAATACTACTTATACTACACCCGAGTACTGGACCTGCAGGCTGCGTTTGTCGACCCTGGAACGAATTCGGGACCCATCCAGCAATGGATGCGAGAACTTGACATGTCCATTGAAGTTGGTGTCACCAGTCCGAGTCTCTCAGGGTTGTCATGATCAAAGACATATTCAAGTCGGCGGTATATAGCTCGGGCAACGACAACAGTCACAGAGTGTGCCGTCATTGGCATTGCTCGACCCAGAACAGAGTGGCATTACGTCATCATCTTGATACCGTCGTGGCCCTGCATCATCACGGCGTTCAATGGTTGCAGCATACTAGGTACTGCCAGCGTAATCATGATAGTACAGCACCATACGATAGCCGCCGCCTATTTCACAGTGGCGTCCAAGCACAAGGTCATGCGTCGCGCTAGCCCCCATGGTCTAACATAAAACAGTATGGTCGCTGCCACTGGCAGTAGGCGAGTGCCAAGGCTCGGACGCGTGACGATGAAGTTGCCGATTTGGCCGGTCTGAAGCAGAGCGCACGACTCGGAGTGGCGGTGAGCGGACATGGCGGCACGTGACTCATTCTTTCCTTGCCTGTCTAAAAACCGGAATCTTTCCACGCCCTTTTGCTACGGGATTGATGATGTGGTTCATTTCCGTTGCCGCTGCCCCTCTGTTCGCTCCGGGAGGTTCCCACCCACCCGGTCGCGACCTCGGCTCAGCAGCAAAGACCCTCATTTTCGATCTAGAAGCGCTTCGCCCATTCTCTCTACGCTATCATACCGTGACTGCCTCTATAGCCTAATTACGTACTCTTCCCCGGAACCGCTTATCTAAATACAACAATGGCCGACCGTCTCTCGACGCCGTCAACGTTTCGTATCGTGCGCCGGCAAATCTCGCCGGCGCCACGCGAAACTCGTCCTCGAGAAGCAAACCAGCGACTCGCAAAGACTGCATCCCGCACGTCGTTCGCGCCAACGGGATTTCTCCGCGGAAACTTGAAGGACCGCGAGAGGTCACCGGCCAACTATTGGGACGTCCCAGTCCACTAATACTTTCAATCGAGAGCAACGGGTCGCGCATTTTTTGACTCCATTGTAGACCCGCGGTTCTGATCCTACTTCGGTTCTGAGCCGAGATGCACTGTGACGATCGTGAGAGCTCTTCTTGGCGCACGTCCTTTTATCCTACTTACCGACGTGCCACCTGACGTACTACGGATCCGCCATCAACCTGATGGCTAGGGGCATTGACGGCAGCGATGACGCCCTCCCCGTCGACGCCATGGGCCTCCGCGTGAGGACCCTGAGGTTGATAGATGGAAACCCATACCATTGATACGACGACGACCCTTGGTCCCTTGCGGTTGCCCTCGACAAACAGGGCGGCCTCTCCGACACTGAGACGGCTCGACTCCCCCTCCCCTGCGCTGGGCAATGATGCCTGTGGGTTCTTAAAAGGGAAGTAATAATCCGTGCACTCAGACAAGAGTACATGCATAGTATGGAATTCATCCTATGAATCCCAGGTGACCGCCTTCCTAACGACATGATGAATTTGATAGTCATTATGTATTCATCAACACAATGACGATTAATTTCCGAGGTAGGGGGACACGTAAGACGAATTGTGTCGAGGTATAGTACATGCAAATTTTACTAGGGTACAAGCTGAGGCTAGGAAGTGTAACTTAAGAATGCAGGGTATCATCAATGTCCGACAGTTTCCAACTGCGTGTGACCGAGAGGAAAATAGTAGATACTGTATATATACTTTGAGTCAATTAGTGTGTATAGGGTTGATGAGCGCCGATGCCGCTATAATTGGTTGGCCCATTGTTCCTCGAGACCTCTCCAGATCCGCTGTTCCTCTCTGAGCTGTACCCGTGTCAGTGGACGAAGCACACCTTGCTTTGGATCTTCGGGCCGTTCCAGGGGAAGCACCAGCCCGTGAAGCGACTGATAGAGGTTCTGCGTCGATCTGTCGGCCATCGGGAGGCAGCGCTCGAAGCGGACAAAGTGATCCGCGGGGCGGGGCAAAGAGCTCTGCACGGCAGGCACTGGTGGTGGGGGAACGTGAGGTCAGCACTAGACGAGACGGACATCGGCCAGCGCAGGACTTACTCGTATTCCGGACGTCCGCGCCGACTTCTCGGAGCACGTGTGAAGAGGAGGCCGCCGCCGCGGGGAGGAGGTGGTCGCGGAAGTCGTCGAGCGCGGGCACCTCGGCAAAGGAGTGGATGAAGCGCTCGGAGAACTCGAGCACCTCGCCGATCCGCTGGCGGCACGTCTTCTCGCCGTTCTCGTACTCGCTCATCAACCGCAGGAGGTCCGTTTGCGGGTGGTGCGTGAGCGGCGCGATGTTCGCGTGCGTCTGCCGCAGTCGGTCGCGCGCTGTGGCGACGGTCTGTGCGAGCGCCCGCATGTTCGACGCCGCCTTGTTGTTGATTGGCGGTGGCTGTGGCGTGCCTGTGTAAGGTACGGATGGCGGGTCGGACGGGGCGAACGAGGAGCTGTGTTGCGGGTGGGCGTGTATAGTGTGGCTCTCTTCGACCGCGAGGAGTCTAGAAGCTTCGTTGCACGCATCGCGGATGTGCTCCCATCGAAGTCTGTCGTCGGGAGTGACGCGGAGCGAGCGGCGGATGGCGTTGAGGCGACGCTCCTCCGCGAGGAGCGAAACATTGACCTCCTTATAATACTCGTCGATCTGGTCAAAGAGGGGTTTCAAGTCAGAGAACATCCCCTCGTGCGCGTGGCCTTTGGCTATAGACGCTCGTGAGCCTCGGAAAACAAAACGGTGTGTAAAACTTACCGTCCCGGATGCTCCCTGCGAGGAGCTTCGTCGGCTTTTCGCGGAAGGTTTTGCGACTGTCGACGAAACGCTCGCGCAGTGCCGAAATCTGGCGGGTGCGGTCATCCAAGGCTTCGAAAAAGCGGATCCTCGACAGCAACACGTTCGCCGACTCACTGGCCGCCCTGTGCGCCAGGCGCGCCAAAGTCACAATCTGGGAACACTCGGCGTCGAGCCGGCCCCGGAGGTCGCTGAGTTTCTTCTTCGTTTGGGCCTGGACGAAGGGCGACCTGTTTGCTGCATGGGAGATATCCGCGACGATGTTCCGGAGCTCGCATAGGTTCTCAGGAACTGGTTGAGGTCCAGGCAATAGAGTCTCGTACTGCACGGCGTTAGTACCGTTACGTTATCCGGCGACTTGGAACTTACGGCATCGTGGGTCGACCCCGCCGCAGCAGTGTTTCCCCGCAAGTAAGCTTGAATGTTGGCGAACATCCACAAAGTGTAGAACCTCGACTGTGGACAGTGGCGGATGGGAGGAATATGCTCTTATTACATTCTATCGCCGCAGGACATTGCTCTTAATAGCACTTTTCGGGAACCAATCAAGGACACAGCCCGTTGCCGCCTAGTGGGTGACTGTATGAATGCCTGGCAGATGGCGGTCCATTGACTCAACCCACATAGTTACTTCAGTAGGAGCGCCATGAACACAGCCATCCTTATAGTTTCCGGGCCTGTGCTATATATGTGGCGGGGTGGATCTTAGCACCGCGAAGATCCCAAGCCCAATAAGAGCTTTGACGACTTGTGAACGCTCTGCTGTACGTGTCAACCCCCCATCTACATGAATAGCGGAAACAATAAGTCTAACGACCCGGACGGAGTCGAAAAACAAGGTAAACCTTCTTGCTGTACTCTGTCCCGTGGTACATGGTGGCTCACAAGTGGTTTCATTTTGCAGTGGATCCAAATCCCCCTGGGGAGGGCTCACCACTCTCACCTTTCACCGTCTCTCCGGACTCACACCCTGTCGACTTTGCTGTATTTTCCTCAGAAGGTCATCTTCATCGCTACCATAACTAAGAGATGAGTGACTGACACATGGATGACTTTGCAGAAGAGCCTAAAATGACAAACGCGGGCATCTGGTCAATGTATAATGTCCAGGCTGAAAAGCACGACAAGCAGCTTGCGGAGCGTTGGATAGGGCAGACTCGCTGCACCTTAAACTTCGTGGGTTCTATGCTGTAGTTTTGTTTTGCGATCTAATTCTAGTCGCCGACCAGGCGGGGCTATTCTCCATCGTCGTGGCCGCCTTTATGGTCGGGACCGACCTGCACAAACGAGATTCGACAGAGTGTTGCTCGCCCAAATCTACCTTCAGATTTCAGGCCAAATAATCAACGCGACACCCCTTCTCGATATCGGGCCCCTTCGCCCCAATTCGCTGGCCATTGCCGTGCAGACGTTATGGTCGCTCAGTCTCATCCTCAGCCTTGCCTGCGCACTCGGCGCGATTTTGGTGCAGGAGTGGTGTCAGGAATATCTGCGATATTCACAGTGCCATCCTCAGCCTTCGACGCGCGCGAGGATCAGAACCTATCTATTCAACGGGGCGCG
>JAKELI010000742.1:0-21637 GCA_021525025.1 Lactarius hengduanensis | reverse complement strand
TATATGTCCCTCCCAAATCAAAGTGGTCTCCATTAAGTGTGAATCATGTGATACTGCTTTGGCAAGCAGGTAATTGACAAATTCTACTCCCCTTCCTGGTTTACAATCAGAGCTCAGGCTGGCACTGAGTTGTTGTAGCGTGAGTTCGGCCCGTGAAGTTGGCGTCACTTGCTATGCAGTAGAATGGCTGGTAATTCAACCTGCGTCCCTTCGACTCTTGAATCACCAAGAGTGCGTCGACCCGCAAAATACAGACGCGAGCGAGAATGGGAAAGGAGTTGATTCAAGACAAGAAACAAGACCAGAACAAAGTATACAGTGTACGCTACGAGCCTCTTAAGTATCTTACAGCGATTCTATTTTTATGTGGTTTCCCGGCAATGCGTAGTGTGAGAACTAAATCTAGAACAACTTGCAATGAGCACGCAATTGTGTGCAGTTCATGAGCTGGCAATGAGACGAGACAATTCCGAGACTGAGAAGTTGAGATCTATGACAATCGATGGCACGATCATTGGATCGTGACACCTGGGCTAGCTGTGCCGGAGTACATCTTCGACCTCTACATCACTTGGTAGGCGTGTCAGCAGCAAGTCCTTGCAACTGTGGATGGCCAGTGCTAGTCCAGGAACCTGCCTCTGGCAAGCATTGGAGGGTGGCTGGGAGCAACCTGGTCCCCCCACAATATCTCTCCACTGTTGCATCCACTGAATGTTCTCTGTGGTTGTTGAAAGGGGTGCCTGTCTTCCCATAGATGTTACCAGGTTGGTGATGGTATTCCTCCTTTCCTGCCCAGAGCATCTAGGGAGTGGCAGCAGCTGTGGTGCAGCTGCAGGCACATCCTCTTGCTCTGGCACTGGTGCAGGGGAAGGCAAAGTGTGCTCAGGCTGCTGTGGTGGTGCCATGTTGATAAGTGACCTGAGCGCACTTAGCGGCTCAAATGGACACGCAGATAATGGACTGCTTTAGATTAGATTAAATGGACTCATTTAGATTAGATATGTGCTTATCACAATCTAGGACTATTATCTATGACATCATATGTAACATGACATCATGTGGACTACTCTGGACTCGTTATTGTACTAACACTTTTGTCCTCTCTTTTGTTATATCCTATTATGATGTCACTATGATATCATGCCTGTCTAGAACTTCTATTGTACTTATTGGCTAAGTACATTCCCTTTGTTCTGACCCACTCATTGTTCCAGGTCTTATTGTATTCCATCTATTGTATTTCGCCCTTATTGTACAAGTGGCGTCATTGTCTCTAGACTGTATAAATAGTGTACCATGTACACCCTGATACTGCAGTTCTCACTCTGCTGTATCAGGTATGTTCTCTTTGGTGTAACAACATCCTAGTTCTCACTCTGCTGTATCAGACATCTCTAAGCTTCCACTTGCAAGATCTCTGCTTCCCTGTGCCTCACATATCTCACCACAGTTCTTCTTGATTCACTGTGAGTATGTGTTCCTATCACTATGCTGTTCATCATGCCAGACCCTCATCAGGATCTTGAGACACTTCCATTGATCTGGAAGGAGGAGGGTGATGTGGGGTGTCCCCATCATTGCCATCAAAAGGAGTAGGCTTTGGTGGTGTGTCATGTTGCTCTACAGGCTCTTCCAAGTGGGTAAAGCCACACACAGCCAAACACTTGTAGATGTGATACTTCTGGAACTGTGCCATGCAGTGCCTCATAGGGCATATGCCACTCAAGGCAGTGCACAGGGGTCCTATTGTACACATGCATGGCATGCAGAACCGCAAATTCCCACCAGGATTCAGGAAGGCAAGCATCCAGGTGCATAGCCTGTGCCTTGTCCATGCAGGTGCGCATGAAGCGCTCTGCGCAACCATTCTGTTTAGGAGTGTATGGTGCACTCTGCAGGATGCGTATCCCATTGTCCCATTGTCCTTGAGAGTGGTTATGAAGACTTCTGAATTGTATTCGCCACCCATGTCCAACATCCACTCTTTAACAGTGGTGCCAAACTGATTTTTAATGAGTGGCAATAAAGTGCTTGAGTGCGCCTATAGCAGCACCTTTGGTGCTCAGACACACTATCCAAGCATACAATGTGAAGTCACCAATAAAGCTCATGAAGTATTTGAACTCATGGTAAGAGCTCACTGTGAAACTCTGCAAGTCAGAGTGGACTTTCTCAAAGGGAGCAGATGCACACATTTCAGATGGCGAGTGTGCCTGCAAAGGCATCTTGCCTTGCATGCATCCTGGGCATACTGGTACTTCCCAGGGAAGTCCAGGTCCTTCAGAAAACCTGTGGTGTGGTTTTAGCATGGTGCAGCACATCCTTAGAAGGATGGCCAAAGTGCTTATGCATAAGTGTGTAGTCCACTGCATACACAGTGGAGTTTGCACTCAAGTCTGGGATTGCAGACTCTAGCCAGTAGATAGTGTGGCCAGGGAACATCAGCACACACGATCGCTCCTTGTTCTCTTACCACCACCATCTACATGTCCACTACCTCTCCCACTGACTCCCCCATGGCTGGCTCCCCTCCGGAACAGTCCAAGGTAGATGCTATCTACGACCTCCTTGCTGACCTCCCCACTGTCGATGACGGTGGGTACCCCCTATCTCTTGCCAAATTTCGACAAAGCCTGGTTGGCGTGCTCAACGAGCCCGCCCCCTCCTGGGCGATGCCTCTCCCCTGTCGCTCATGGGCCTGGCCCCGTCAGCTTCCCTCCCCGCACTCCCCCCTCTGCCTTTACAAAGGAACTTGAGGCCCTTCGGGACTCCCTCAACCTTCGACTGGGACGCCCTCCAGAGCGCCATCAAAGGGATCCCAACGCCCCCACTCTCCCCTCCGCCTCTGTGCCTGCCACTCCCACCCCTGCCCCTGTTTCAAAGCCCCGTGCCCAGAAACCCCCGTGCCCAGCCTCCCACCCCTGCCTTGGCCAAGGCCACACCTGCCCCGGCGCCCATTCCCACCCCTGCCTCCCGTCCCACTCCCCCTCCCCCCACTTTCGCCTCCATGGCGAAGACTCCCGCACGACCTTCACTGGTTGTGTCCCTCCGCCCACCAGTAGCAGGTGCCTCCCACCCCCCGGCTGTCCGACGCAGCCCCCAGGAGGTTGTCAGTCACCTCAACGCCGTCCTCGCCTCTGAGGGCCACTTGGTTACCCTGTCCGCTGCTTGGTGGACAGCGAAGAAACAACCTTGTGGTCACCGCTGGACCGGACACGACGGCGCATCATCTCACCTCCGCTTCCCACCTCATCTCCAAATCTCTCACGACCTTCCTCTCTGCCGATCACTCTCCCCTCCCTGTCCAAACCAGGGACAACTGCAAATGGGCCCGCCTCCTCATCAACGGAATCCCCACTGGAGCATCCCCCACTTGGGGCCCCTATTCCCCTTCTGAACTCCATGCAGCCCTCTTGGCGGATAACCCCGCCTATCGTGGACTGAGACTCACACAGCCCCCATCTTGGGTGAGGGCGCCCGCATCCTACACGCCGGGGTCTGTTTCCTCCTCCTTGGTGCTGACCTTTGAGGACCCTCTGGGGGACTCACTGCGTTCGCTCTTGGCAGGCCGGACCCTCTTCGCCCTTTCAGGCACTCTGGGGAGTTGAGGCGCTGGAAGGCCAAGCCGCGCACAGGCAGGGCCCGCGCCGGGCCGCATCTCCCCCATCCTGATCCCACCTTTACCCTCGTTTGACACGCTCGCATAGGGGCCGGACCTGTGACTGGTCTGGCCCCCCCTTATCTCCTTAGTGTCCTTACCGGCTTCCTTGGAAGGTGCCATATCTGTCTTTATCGGACTGTTACCTTATGCCCATGCCCGCTGTTGTTTCAGGGCATCGCCGCCACTCCCCACTATGTGTTTCATAACTTCCACTTATCATACCTTCCTTCTCATTCTTGTCTCCCCATTCCCTCTCACCTTAAGTTCCCTGTGCAGACGATCTGGGAAATAGTTTTGGCCTTTTTAGGTTCCATCCCCATTTGCTGTAGTCAGCAGTGTCGGATTTTGCAGTGGTGTGGTCTGTAGGGGTGGAGTGGGTTTACGCACAGAGTAGCAGGGTTGGGGTGGAGTCTGTTCTTGTACTACGTACTGCTGCAGAATAAAACGTTCCAAAAAAAAAAAAAAAAAAAAGAACATCAGCACACACTGTTTTTTTTTTCAAATCCATTTGAGTGCGCCTTGGGGTACATGGCCCCTTGTGGCACTGTTTACAACACATATGCTCCGCTTCTCCTACACTTCTACTGTCCAATTATGTCATAGCCACTTCACAATATAACACCTCCCTGCTACCAAGGGAGCGGCTTTGCGATACATCAAGTGTTGAGTTTATTGGGGTGCGTGTTGCGCCAGGGCAAGGTCTGGGTTTGAGGGTGGGGTCTTGTGATGCGTGCAGGTGTGCAGCGTGTTTCGACTTGCTCTTCACTGTGACTCCTTCTTGTCATGGCTCTACTAAAGTGGACGCTTACTATATGAAAATGACCTCATTAGTAAGTTGTAAATGTGTCATGGACTAGTGTTGGGGAAGTTGGTTTGGTTTGGTTTGAGCTGATTTAGGCCAAACCGGAAACTGAACCATTCGGTTTTCCTCCCCCATTTTCTGAAACCAAAACCAAAACCGACCCAGACTGTTTATGTCGGTTCAGTCAGGTTTAAACTCAGTTCCAAACGGTTTGGAGCTATGTTGGGTTTGGTTCAGTTTAGACTGGGTTTAGACCTGGTCTCAGACCATTTACACACAAAAAATGTGCAAAAACATTCAGAGAATATATTCAGAAGCTATACATACAGATATAGCAGTGGATATGAAGTAAAGTAAACAGTATATCTAGAGAGCTAAAGTACAAGAAAGTGTGTGTCCAAGATTGTGTGACCACCCAATTACAGTTACACACTTAGCAAGTCATTTAGTTCGTGTGTCTGGCAATAAACAAAATCGAGACTCAGATGTAACTTTCCATTCATTTGGGTACAGACATAAAGACAGAGCGACAGAAAATATTTGCGTATATAAAAGTCCTAGCCACAACCTACACCTTCGTGTTCCCACCAGTTTCAACTCCCTCAACTGAAGAACACTCCAGCTAGTGTGGCAGCCCTTGAGGTGAGCAGAGATAACGCCAGCCTTATAACCACCCTTAAGTAGCTGTATGGTCTCGAACATCGTCAGTGTGAGCCGATTTTGGAAATCAGTACCAATTAGTGTTTTGGCAGCTCCGACTAATTTGCGGCTATAGCCAAAGCCATAGCCGGCGGCAAACCCCGCCAAGCCGAGCTGCATGTGATCAAGCTGGCACATTTTGCTGGCTCTGATTGGGCCAGCTAATTCCGGCTAACCTTACTAAGCCAGCTACAGCAGACGCCATTCAGACCGCCATTCGTCGCATCTCCCCCACTGCCTGCAACTGCAGTATCTCATTCTGCCACTTCGGAGTCGGTGTTCCCTGCATTTTGATAACATGTTGTCACCTGATCAGTCTGGCTCTGCTCCCCCCCCTGGCTTGGTTCTCTGATATTGGACAAAGGAGACAACACTGCGAAAGTTTGTCTTCTTCTATGGGGTTTTTTTTTTTTTTTTTGGAACTGTTTTATTCCATGGCAGTACTTAGTACAAGAATGGACTCCGCCTCTATAAAGAGAGCAGAAGTTATGAAAATCAGGTAGAGTAAGCCAACTTCTTCTATGGGTTCCCTTACAAGATTTGGAGACATTGATGTTGTGAGTGAGCCCATTGCCTCATCTGGCATACATGTTTAACCCAGTGTTGCTCTGCAGATGTACGTGCAGCCACTGCGCATGGGGGAACTGTTGTGACATGTTGATCCTGCGGCGTTAAACAGCGTCTAGGAAGCTAGTAAACACGACCACGCGTGTACTCAGTCACTGAAGAAAAGACTCAATTCGCGAGGTAATCTACCTAGTAAACACGACCACGCGTGTACTACAAACCCGTTAGCGTTACAGTAATAAGTCGGAATAAAGCGATGCCCACCTCAGTCACTGAAGAAAAGACTGAGGCGCATATATGCTAGACTACGGCCTTAAAAGTGAAAATGGTACTGTACAGTTAATAAAGCCCCTCAGGGCGCATATCGGGAAAGTGTCTGTCCAAACACGAAAACTACAGTACTTCTACCCCGGTCTGCGCTACTGGCGATTGATTCGTCCAGCAGGAACCACCCGTCATCCCTCGCGACCGGTTGTTGGCCTTCATTACAGATGTTTATCACAACTTTGGCGCGCTGCATGCACAACACTGCAAGCTGCTTGATCGCCTCCATGCCATCCAGCGTGACAAGCACCCGATCATCAACAGTGTCACCACCCAATCTTCAATGCTGCGCTCAACTGGCATGATGAGTACATGGAGTACATTATGAACTATCCTATCGCTGAGTAGTCCTAGTATCGCATCATTGACCAAATGGCGAACGATCCTACCTTCAAGGAATTTGTGGAGGTGTGTTTGTGCACTATAAACTCTGTTCATGACGCGTTGTACGGAGCCGAGTCCGTGTGAGTTCGTAGGCGGAGGGGATCCCGCAGGGGTTACAGAGAGGAGAGAAGAAGGCCAAGTCCAGAGCGTTTGCGACGGCAACAGCCGGTGCGAATGTGATCGGATGAAGGCGGGAACGGGAGCGAGTGGGAAGGCGATGCGCAAAGCGGGAATACGAGCGAATGAGTGACGAGAGATACCGAGAGACGAGAGTCAACAAGAGGCAATGTCCTTCGAGTGCCCACAGCAGAGCCTGACTTCTGGGGACAATTGCGTGGCACACAAGAGAGAGGAGGGGGAAACACAAAACTAAACTTCACTGGTATTAATGAGCTAAGGTCGCGAGGTTTAAATACAGGGAGGGAAAGTAGCTACCCAGACAAGTAGGTGAATGGAGAAGTCAGGTAAAGGAAATGAGACAAGAGAGTGGAACGCAGACACGAGACCGAGTCAAAGGGATATGAACGCGGACACGAGAAACGGAAACCAACATCTAAGTAAAAGGAAGCGAGCATACGAGAATACGAAACAAAGGAAGCCGAGACACTTATGACGCACGACAATAGTTCTCCTCCTCCGAGTTTGACGGTGGGCGCGCTGATCCACGTGGCCTCTAACGGCGTCTTGAGGGTAGCTAAGGACATCGAGAGTGGGTGAGCTGTGGTCTTGACATCTTGAAAGGAGAGGCGGTGGGCGACGAGCACAGAATGAGGATGAATAATGGATGCACGAGGCACGGGGGACGCGCGGCCTGTCTTTGAGTGCCCACGAGCCACTTGCAAGGCGGTTGGCATTCGTCGGTGTCCATGGCGAGGGTGAGCGATGGGAAGGAGAGAGAGAGAGAGAGTGTGTGTGTGTGTGTATAAGGTGGATGGAGGAAGGGAATGCCGTCGATGGGGGAATGATAGTAAGGGCGACGCCGTGAGAACGCAAGACCGGAATGGCAACTGAGCCACGCGATGCTGGACCAAGACCAAAAATGCCGAAAATATATGATTTCGGGGCCAGTGCCCGTGGGATCCTTACAGCGTGTATATTAACTTCTCCCTTACCAATGCACGCAGCATCCAGACGCAAACCGCCTAGACATGAAGAACTTCGTGAACCGGCCAATCCCACGTCTCGCACGATATGAGCTGCTGCTCAAGGGCATCACGGAAGCCAGTCACGACGGCCATGAGGACCACAAGAGTATCCCGCAGGTCATTGAGGTGATCAATTCACTACTGAAGGAAATGCAGCCAGGCGTCGCATCTGCGGAGCAAAAGGTCGAACTTTGGCGGTTACAACGCCAATTTAGTGTTCAAACCTGGCGAGGCCATGGTGAGTCCCGACTCAAAGTACAAAGGTGTTCTGTGAGACTCATGTCACTGTTTCTCGCGTAGGATATGGAGCTATTAGCTGAGAACCACTCACTCATACACGCTGGAAAGCTCTTATGCCAGCCGGATACTGGCTTCGAGTGGAGCGGGTGGAGTGAGCTGTTTGTTCTGCTGTTTGACAACTATTGTGAGTCAAAGTGGACGGGCGGGTACAGTTTATTGATAGCGTACAGTGGTCATTACAAAGCCAAAGGAGAAGGACAGCATCACAAAATACAATGTTAACCGCCAGGTATGCATTCCTTCGCTTTTCTGTGCATATTCCCAAAGCTGACTCTTGTAATTTAGCCTATTCCTTTAGACCTGCTGATGCTTTCAAACATCATCAATCCTCCCATGTAGCGTGGAACTGGGCTGCTATGTGGCTTCAGTGGCAACAAGGGAGGAGGCGATACGCAGGCAAACACGCCTGGTGTCACCCCTGATATGGCAACGGACTCACGTGTCATGTACCCATGCACTATTCTGCACACCGGCCAACTTGGGGGGCTGTAAACTGTGTACGCCGAATCTTCACAAGTGCGCTCGGAATGGAAGGAGAAACTTGAGGAGGCGATTGGGTTACGCAAGGTTGTACAGGAGTCGAACAGGGTTTTGAAGTTGAGACGCTCAGCTCGGACACATTCGTCGTCCCGTTGATGCTTTCGCTGCCGACAAACCACTCATGGAATGCAGAGAGCTTGTTTACGGGCAAGGGTCACTTGTTCCGTACCATGAATCAGTAAGCCGATTTACTTGGAAATTGTGTATGAGAGCCTGATCTGTTTTCAGCTACCGCGGATGGACATGCTCTCGTCGCAGTTGGTTGTGCGGAAGGTGTTTGGATTGGGTTCCGCCACGATTCCAGATGTGAGGATCGCGCTACTGTTATATCAAATCGTTGCTCATCCTCCTTTTGCAGCCATGCGCAGGGTGCTGCACCTGAAGATGATCACACAATGTGCAATGCTTGAAGATTTCGGGATCTTCCTCGTGCTTGCTGACAAAGTAAGTTTTTCCCTCTGCATTACCCAGATGATCTGATTGACACTCGCTTGTTAGTCACTATTTGCATACCACATTGAAGCACTTGTACCCACTAGTGTTGGGGAAGTTTGGTCTCAGACTGACCCAAACTGGGTTTGAACCGAACCCAAACTGTTTTAAATGGTTTGGGTTTGGAGAATCCTTGTCACGACCACGTGACACGTGACGTGGCTAGCCAACACACTCGGAAACTGCCAGCGAAGAAGGCTGACGCGGCCCATGTTTTGTAACACTTATGCGTCTCTCACATATCAGAAAATAGTCACGATAAATCCAGTCTGTACGAGTATAAATACGAGGTCAAACTGTCTGTAGTAGACTTGTCTAAGCTTTCTTGAATCCCAGCTAGCTTCTGCTCAAACTTGAGTGAGACAACGCTTCCCTCTCGTCAACTCTGTTGACTTCACTCTTTGGCTTAATTGCCTTGTCACTTTCACTCATGACAAACCCTTGACCTTTGTCCCTCTGCCCTACGGCACAAACGATCTGGCTGGATTGTAAAACAAGCTTAGACCATCTTATTCGCTTTTACACTCGTTGCGTAAACTACGATGCTCGACGCCTAATACGCGTCAACCTAAGATCTAAAGACAGGTGCTAAGACATCCTGGACGACGGACAGACAACCCTGTTCACCCCGAAACGTGACGCTAATACAGCGCACATCGAACCGGCCCAAGATCCTTCTGACCCCACCAAAAGGTGCCTTGTTGTATGCCAAAAGACTCCTAGCGTTGATCATCTTGCAGCAGGTGGTGCCGTCTGGGAACCAGAAAGAGGCTATTGTGTTATTGCCTCAGGAGAACAAGCAATCAACATTGAATTCTTCGAAGCTGAAGACGCGTGGTACGAAGTCTACCTGCACAAAGACACCTGGTATACACACAACATTAGCAAGGTAGACGCTCTGGAATTGTGGGGATTGAAACTCACCGGCAATATCCAACCAGACCCTCACGTTTGGCGAAATACCCCGAACATCAGAGACGACGACAGCTCGTCAGGGTCAACTAAGCAAAAGAAAGGAAAGAGATGTGCTCACCAACCTTCCCCTCACATCCTCTTAACACTACCTCCACCGACGATCTCAGCACCAATCCCTACAATGACGACTCCCTCCACGAATAATGGCTCGTTAAAAGGGCAAGCTCCAAAGAATTTACCGGCGATCAAGCAAAAAGCATACAATTCTTATGCAAATTCTACCAGTACAAGCGGATCAACAGACATCATGATATGATGACATCGCCCTACAGTCGCGTCAGTCTCGCACTTACCTATATCCGCAGACCAATAGTCGACGATTGGGCTGCAATGGTTAGCAAAAATCTGGACAATAGTATAACCATTGCGATACCCATCATCGCAGAGACAGATGAGGTCTTGTGGATGAACTTTGAAAAAGCCTTCACTGATACCTGGACTGATACATTGAGCGAACAAAACACTCATCAGAAATTAATGTCGCTCACCATGACGGGAGACGATATCGATGGATACATCGCCGAATTTAATCGCCTTACTATGGCAGCAAGTTGGGACCCCGATGCCAATGGCACTATCGAGTTCTTCAAAAAGGGACTAAAGAAAGGGCTCATAGTGAGTTGTCTACGCAGACAACCGATGCCAAAGAAAATGTTAGAATGGCACAAATATGCACAAGAAGAGTCACAACACTTCAAAGCAATCTCCAATGCTATCGCCAACATCAGTATGGGAAAGCCAAGCACACAATCGGTTCTACCCACAAAAGTCCCACGACTACCACCGCGAAATGACCAAGTCATTCCGATGGACATCAATAACATTCAGACGACATCCGCTAACACTGTGGGCATAGTACAATGTTATGTGAGTTTATATGCTAATTTTATAAGAAGCATATCCCGGAAATGTCTAAAAAGTTGTTGTGTGATATATTGTAAACTTATTTACAATATACTCTCCAATGTGCAAAGGCTTATGCCACCAGATATATTGTAAAAATATCCGCAATATAACTCACAATTAACTTTCAATGTGCTCCTCACATATATTGTTAATAAATCTGTGTTGTTCATTGTGATGACATAGTGACTCATATTTACAATTTAATCCCAATTAATCTACGGATTTCATTGAAGAGATATCCAGGCCGACAGCCGACATCGTGACATCGTGAGTCAGTGACTCAAGACATCTCAACTCAAGACGTCGAAATCTCGACATACAATACTCGACATCTCGCTCAACATCGGAACACCTCAACTCACGAACCGACACAGACAAAGGCCCTTGGAACATCTCATCAATGGCTCGAGAGATCAAGCGATCAAGCCCAACTCAAAGACACAGCACACAAAGGCATCGTGCAGATTCGCGCTTGCCAATAACACAGACATATTTTGCATATTAATTCTACAACTAACAGTCAGTGTCAGTCACTTGTACATGTACAGACTCGAATCAGTGTGAGTTTGAAAGGCGACATGCAATATCCGCAAGAAAGGGGAGAAAGAGGAAGTAGTGGACCACTCCCGCCCTGCCTTGCTTCGTCTTGCTGCAGGGCTGACACCTCTCAGCGGTCCTCTCAGGGCTCACCATCATAGCACCTCTGCGATGGCAGCAGGACGGGGCGGCCTATAGGTCGGGTCACGGCTGTAACAACAACGGAGGGGGGAGGCCCGGAGTAGTGTTGCCACAACTCTGACTCCGAATCAGCTCGAGTCGGAGTCAATCTCAGCTCGAGCCGGGCCAAGCTGAGTCATGGTAATGTGGCAACCCCTCTGAGTCACAGCTCCAAAAGTCATGACTTCGACTCAAAGTTGACTGGAGTCGCATTCTTTTAGCAAAAAATAAAGTGGGTTTCTTTATTCAGCGTGGATTAGCTCTAGATAGTATCTACTCAAATACATCATCCCATATCTGTGATCTACAAAAGTCCGCCGCATCGTCATTGCCCCCTGCCTTGCCCCCCGCTGTCGTCGCGTCACCACCGTTGTCTGCCACGTTGTTGTTGTTGTTGTTGTTGTTGTTGTCATTGGCGTCATTGTTACCTTGTCATGGTTGAGTCGCTCGGAGTTGGCCATGGACACCGATCGTCGTGGTTGAATCGTCCTCTTCGCCATCGCTCCTGCCGCTGGTGTCATAGCCGTCATTGTGGTGCCGGTGCCGTCGCTGTCGCGTTTGTGACTTGCGTTAGTACAGTGGCGGCGGTTGGTAGCTCGCTTGGCTTGGGGGTCGGGTGGTTGCAGGTGATCGCACATGGTCGTGCACGCTTCCGCGCGACGCAAAACTTCGCAGAGGTGGCTACCTTGGTCGGCGACGTGTTGTGCGTGAGTCGCTAAGGATGCACGCGGGTGCGGGGAGGTCGGGAATAGGAACAGCGGGCTGCTTGGACCCCTGCTGGTCTGGGTGGTCACAGTCGATCGTAAACGGTCGCGCATGCTTCCGTGCGACATGAAATTTTGCAGAAGTGGCTGCCGTTGTCGGAGACACGTCACGCCTGAGTCACTAAGGCCGCGCGTGGGTGCGGCACACTGGGGAACGCGAGGAGGCAAGTCAGAAGTGTGAAATGTCAAAGCGCACTAAGGACGCGAACGACTGAAATGGGAAAGGCACGAAACGTAAAGGGTCCTAAGCTAGGGGTTGGGTTCAGGTCTTGCTGTTGCGATCGGACTCACCTGTACGGACTGCGGACTCGTGGGGTTCTGACTACCCTAATATTAGTCAGGGACAGTTGTCTCAATCAACCTCGTCCTGTTTATCACATGTATCTAGTACGGACTTGACTCATACCTAGGACAGTCATAGTAGGGTTCGAGCTACTATCGCTACTGGGTACCTTACATTCCGGAGGAGCTTCAAAGCTCCTCGTCAATTGTATATAAGACTGGTAGTGCGAAGACCGAGCTCCTTAGCTTGGTCTTCTTGAATCCTTACTCCAATTCTCGTCTCTTCTCTCCTTGTCTGTCTTCTTCTCTCTCTCTGCCTGCTACTGCGTCTGGCTCTTGTAGAGCAGATTGCCCGACGACGCATACGCCTGGTGGACTTTGCCCCAGTGCTTACAACGATCACGTTCCTGCTCAGGTTGTGTATCTATACTCGCTAAGTCGTCCCTCGCATATCAAGCCACTCTGTCATTGCTCAAGTCGAGCATCGTTAGGACGGGCCTAACGCAACACTTGCACTGATGACAGACGGTCTGGTGATGTGACTGCCCGTCACTGGCAGAAGCCCGCTCGTCGTCGATTACATCTCGCATGGGCCGTGGGGATGGTCTGTGTGCAACTGCGGCGGTCATGGTGGTGTGACTTCAAAGAGGGTCAATGCCGAAAAAAGGTAGAAATCGTTTTAAAAATGAAAGTGTAGAAGCCGTATGTTAAGAAAATTAGTACTCTGATTCTCTAATGCATTTTATGTGCTCGCCGAACTCTCTTGGGTGTTTTCCAAACTCGCCTTCTCTCAGCCAGTCCTTCGTAATAGAAAAAAACGTCAGAATAAAGAATCCATATAATTCGATGCACCTACCCTCGTACACCGTGTCCGTGCGGTAGACATGTTCGGTCGTAAACTTGCTGTTCTGCTTGCTGAAGTCCACAGTAAGATGACCCCCGTGTACCGCCCCGTCCTGGCTGTGCCAGCCTGTATTCCTGCAAGTGATTGTGAGTGCCAGGGAGCGTTAAGTAGCATGTAAGAACGTACCTCACAGTGGCTACCTCCACCCCATCTTTCTCAAATCCCATCCTCACAAAATGGGCCAAAATGTGTCTTGTGGCTGTTTCCCGTTCTCGTTCGCGACCCTTTGAGCTATAGAGGGTATTAAGGACAATGGTGAGAGACATCGAGGTGGAAGGGGAGCAAGGTCGGCGAGGTAGCAGTCAAGTGAAAAGAGTTTGTACTCGTTTATGTTAGCCCGGGAAAAAAATATCAGCCACGACACGAGAAAAATGAACGTGAATCAAAAGCATTCCTCTACCATCAAAACAAAGCCTAGAAGGCTATCTCACCCCCGCCTCTCTCTGTTTCTCGATCTCGTCATCAGAAGCATCTGATGCGGTACCGTTGACGCGAGAGGGGGTAGAGAAAACCGTCTCACCTGTCTTTTTTCTCTGTTTCTCCTCATCATTGGGTTAGGGTTTGGGGCGAGACTGACGACACTGGTGAGGCAGCGGGGTGAGGGAGAAGATAAAAACTGTCTCACCTGTCGCCTTGCTCTCTGTTTCTCGGCCTCGTCATTGTGTTGCAAAGGCACCGAGGGGGGACTGAAAGTTTGTGAGATCTTGAGAGGCGACGTCAAGAATCCGGTGGTCGTAGCCGACGAATAGATCAAGCATGTACTTAACAAGAGTATGCGGCCAAACCCTTGACGAACTGGCCAACGAAGGGTAGGACTGCAGCACTATGGATAGCAATGGCGTTGAGGGGTTGGAGATCATACAAGCCAAAGGGAACCGTTCTTCTTTGGGACGCAGAACCAGTGAAAGCGGTACAAGATGTCTGAAGGCATACACACCAGCGGCAATCTTATCTTTGAATGACCTTGTCGAGTAGGCCGGTCAGAATTGGAATGTTCTTGTAGACCCAGGGGATGTAGGCGATTGTCAGGATCTTGACGGGCAGAAAATGATAGTCTCGAAATTGTCCTCACTCGGCTTCACTTTGCTGCCAACAACAGCAGGTCTTTGCAGATGTGGAAGTACATACCTTCAATCTTCTTGAGTGCAGCATGCGACTGTTCACATATTCATTGTGTGGAATAAGCACGGAGAAAGAAAGAACACTTGTATTTATTTCTTCTTGGTACCTGAGTGGGAGGTTCGTCTCATCTCGATCACTACCTTCGTTCCTCCCTTTACTCCAGTTTCGGTCTCCAAACTCACATTTCATGGGTCCCAATACGGCTCATGGGGGCCTTCCTCGAACTACGGGAGCGCCTTCTTGCTTACCTTGAGAACATGAGCCACAAGCTTCACCTCTTCAGGACAAAGAAAGTTGAGTTCGAGGGCTCTAAAGCGTTCTCACATGATGCGGGTGCCAGGTGTGAACTTGGGAGGGTGGGCCGGGAGTGCAGGAAGAGAAGGAAGAGAAGGAAGAGAAAGGAAGGGGTCGGGACGACGCTGAACGTTGCGAAAGTCCTCAAAGAGGGAAGCGGCGACCGGGTGAACCTTCCTGACGAACTTCTTGTATGCTAGGATTGTGACACAGGAAGCAAACAATCGGGGCAAGAGAGGGAGATGGAGAGAAGCAACCTAGCGTTCTAGTGCACCCCATACACAGTGGGCTCAGGTCGGACCTGGCAGGTGAAGGCGGTGACAAAACCAAGGCAGCTCGCCAAGCTTGGGAAGGAATCCAGATGTGTGATACACACGAGAGTCAACAACGAAAAGATACCACTTGAGGTCTAAGCACGAGCTTGCCTTGGTGCACGTTGTTGAGGAGCAGCGTAAAGTGGATCAAGCGAGTCACGTGTCTGTCCCCAGCCTCACAACAGGAATCTCTCATGCCTTGTCCCATGCTCCAGATCAGACGCTTCTTGGATGCTTCTTTCTCATCTTGGAAATCAATTCTCACAGAGCCAGCACTATAAATTTGTCCAAATGTCCAAACCCTTGGCCCAACCTTTGTTTCATGGCACCTCGTCGAACTGCACGAAATTCCCCTCTTGCACAAGTCATTCCGTCAGCAAGTGACACGCACTCTCGTGCTCGCCCACAAACCAATGTAGACAAGGAGGAGTCATTTGATTTGGACGGCGTTTCTGGCGGTGATGACTCAGACAGTAACAACTCAGGCATGGAGGAGAGAAATCTGCGGCATCCTGGGGACACTCAAGGTAGGACGACCGGAACCAACTTGGAAACTATCATCAATGACATCAACCCTGCTCAGATCGTATCGAAGAGGAGTGCAGTCGACGTTAATCATTTCTTCGATAGGTCCAGTAAGGAGAAAACCACATGCAATGTGTGCCAGTGAGTGTCTCTGTATCCTTGGATGCTCCGCTGAATTGCCTAACATTTTGGAATAAACAGAAAGGGGCGCAAGAAGGATCCCTCCACTTGGCCATTAGATAGACGTTTTGTGTATTCACCAAATACGTCGACTACTTCCCTCTGACAACACATGACCAAGCACCATCTCGACGAATATATTGCTTTAGCTAGGGAGAATGGTTGGGACACCTTGGCTGTATTGAAAGGCAAATCGCAAACCAATTCGCTGGCACAAGATGACTCAAAAGTGATGGAACCGATCGAAATTTTTACTCAAGCTAAGATCCAGCAACTTCTCGTAGACTTCGTCGTCGTCGACAATCAAGTACGTCCATTCACACCCCAAAGGCATTATCACTGAATATTTCAGTCCATCCGCATTGTCGATGTCCCTGAGTTCTGGAAACTTCTACACTTTTTGGGGGCCGCGGCCGGTCTCAAATTATCTATGATCCCTCATTGGACGAAAGTACGAACACTGATCATTGCATCCTGGGCAAACGACTTCCAAGTGTTGAAGCAAGAACTCGTGGTACGTTTCCTTCCTTGAAATTTCGCTTACTAATATGTCCAGATGTCGAAGGGTAGAATATCTTTCACGGCGGACATATGGTCCGATAAAAATCGTCGGTCATTTTTCGCACTCACCGCCCACTGGATCGGCAAGGTCACGGTGGATGAAGCCAAGGAGGAGGATGGGTCTCTACAACTCAAATCGGCCCTTATCGCGTTCCAGAAACTTCGCGGCAATCATACTGGTGTATCGCTTGCGAAAACACTCCTATATCTTTTGGATAGGACTAATGTCACGAAGAAGGTAAAGCAACTATGATCTCAATCAATGTTTATGGTTCTGATATGCTTTGACTAAGATCGGTCACTTCACGTTGGACAGAGCGGCCAATAATGGCACGATGCTTAGTCACCTCCAGCACCTGCTCGCTGATGAGCGTGAAATCTCCTTCGATGCGGTTGACCGTCGTGTAATGTGCTACGCCCATGTCATCGACCTAAGTTCCCGACGTATCATCAACAATGTAGCCAAGCTGTCTAATTTGCTGGATAGTAGGGATGGAACATCTGCCAGTGAGATAGACGACTCGGACGGAGCTCCCAGTTACAAACGTGACCCCATCGCTCTTGCCCGCACAGTCGTTCAAGTCATCCGAGCGTCAGGGAAACATCGAGAACTGTTTGACAATACTATTCTCAGAGGGAACGAAGAAGGGTTGTTCAGACAAGACGGTAAACTAGTGCAAGTCCAGCCTCGGCAACTTTTGTGCGATGTGCGCACCCGGTGGGACTCGGTCTACCGTATGCTCAACCGGCTTCGGGATATGCGCCTGGTATGTTGCTAACTGTTTCATTTCCATCTGTGACTAAAACCAAGCCAGGCCATTGACTACTTCCTCGATCTCCCCAACCAAGACCCCAAAAATGACCTCAGGAAGTACAAGATCTCGCCCCGAGAATGGCAGGAAATGCAAGACTTGGAAATTATTTTGGAAGTAAGTGTCGATTCGAATATTCGAAATTCAACTAATTATCAATCCTAGATGCCTCATAAGGTGCAACAAGTCATGTCCGGCGAGTCCACGCTGATTCTCTCTGGCGCGATTCCGTCGTTCGAGATATTTATGTCGTCTTGGGAGCAACTTGCCGAGAATCACCCCCACCTGCAACCCATCCTTCAGACGGGCCTTGACTGGGCATGTAAATACTATGCCAAGATGGATCGCACAGACGCGTATATTATTGCGATGTGTAAGTAATTCAAGTCATTCCTAAATCTAGCTGCTAATAGGTAATTAAAGTCCTCAATCCTTTGATCCGGATGTCCTGGATTACTCAGCAATGGGGGGCCGACTATATTGAGGACGCCAAGGAGAAGATACAAGCTATGGTGAGTACTTAAATTCTCGAGCAGCACATTCTAACATGATGATAGATGCGTGAATACCGTAAGGAGCACAACATTCACTCGGACACGGAACGTGTCATTCCAGGCATATATGAGCCTGGCCTCCCAGTATGGCGTTCCCAACATGGAAATCGGCCAGACGACTTGACCAACTGCTATGCAAGAGTTTGTGACGTATGCTGAAAGCATCTCTCCAAGGGATGTAAATGTCATCAAATTCTGGGAGGTATGCATGGTGTGACACAGCGTGTGACGCGCGACTGACTGGACCTCTCAGCTCAACAGCAGCACTTTTCCAACACTCTTCTTCATGGCGATGGACTACCTCCCGATCCAAGCTTCCTCAGTACCCTGTGAACGGGTCTTTTCATCTAGTGCCAAAACCGATACAAAGTGTCGCAACCGCATCAACCCCGTGTTGATGGAAGCGCTCCAAATGGGCAAGTTTAGTCGCTTGAAACGGCGCCTTCATTTTGGGGAGGGCTGGTGCATGCAAGAGAAGGAGATGAGCTGCAACGACCCAGATTCTGACCTCCTTGGGGGGTTACTAACGAAGAAGGATGCTCGCGCCGCTCAAGACCATATGGACAAAGTTGTGAAATATATTAACTCAGAGGATGACGACGATGACAATTGAAGGGGGTTGTTATTACAAGTATGTTGTTACACAGAAAGTCACGTACAGTATCGTCGGGCTGAACGAACGAATGTATCAAATGTATGACCCGATGTTCTGTACTTGTTGTGAGACAAGCGTGACTTGATTCACTTTACGCTGCAAAGGCGGCGTGCCAACATCTTAGGCGATCTCACACCTCAAGTGGTGTCCTTTTGCTGTCGCTGGCTTTATTTTACTCTCGTGTGTACCACATTTCACGACCGTTGCCGTCCCTCCCAAGCTCGGTGAGTTGCTCAGGTTGGTCTTGTCACTGCCTTCGTCTACCAGGTCCGACCCAAGTCCCCGCATATGGGGGCACTAGAACGCTATGTCATTTCTTTTCATATCCCTCTCTTGCCCAGTTGCCCGCCTCCTTTTGACCCGCCTATCGCAGTCTTAGCATACAAGAAGGCCGCTAGGAAGGTTTACCCGTGTTACCTCCCTCCCCAAGGTCTTTCGCATTTTTCAGCATCGTCCTGAAGACCCGTTCCTTTCTCTTCCTTCTCTTCTTTCTCTTCCTGCACTCCCGACCCCCCCCCCGAGTTCACACTGGTGCCTGCCTCAGGTGAGAACACATTGTAGCCCTCGAACTTAGTAAGTTCGACTTTCTTTGGCCCGACTCAGAAGAGGTGAAGCTTGTGGCTCACATTCTCAGAAGGCACTCCCGTGGTCCAAAGCCAAGCGAGGACGATTTCGGGATGATTATTTTTCGCCCATCGAGATCCCGACAATCACCTAGACTCCCTGAGACCTGGGTCACAAGAACATTCCGATTCCGACCACGGTGGCCAGTCTCGGCGTTGTCGGATGCGAGGACTTTGGTGTCTTCCCGTTGCGTGGCAAGCTCTTGAACGGTGCTTCAGCATACTTGCGGTATGGTCAGCTCATGATAATGACGGATCAGGTGCGTTCAATTGCTCCATGTTTGCGATGTCAATTCAACGGGCGCGTGCTAGGACCACGACGGTTCGCATATCAAAGGCCTTCTCATCAATTTTTGGATCACTTCTTCCCGTCTCTGTTGAAGATCTCAATCTTTCTGGTGGAATTCGTGACACCCATCGTCCAAGTAAGTTGCATGGGCGTTTCTTTTGAAGGTGCATTCTCTGAACCCACTCGCACCATCACAAAGGGCAGCAACGCATCGACTTGTTCACCATTCCCGAGTATGAACAGTGGCTGGAACAGACACTAGTTGCGCGCAAGTGGGACTCAAAGTACTACAAGGTCTTGCAATGCCGTTGCGCCATCCCCTGTTCTGAACTAAAGAAATAATGTTATTACTTAGGGTCTTGGAACGAGCAAGGACTCTGACGCTCGTGACTACTTCTCGTACATGACAAAACACATGATCCATTCGGCTCGACGCACCACGGGGAGCCGCGCGAGCTCATCGATCTTACATTTAGCAAGAAAAAGGCGGACGATCGTAAGGAATGGTTGCAGAAATTCACAGTAGTATCCTCTCACTTTTCACGTTGCTGTGCTATGTACAATTTATTCATCGCACGTTACAGCCCGGCACCTACCTTGATCACAACAGATTTCATCAACAAGAAACTTATTCTCTTCTCGATGCCGACAATGTTCACTCGATCCCGTGGCCTCTAAACCACACTCTCGGAGAGAGCAGACATTGATACAAGATTCATAACTATCCCTCTTCTCGTCGCTGGCACTGGACTCGGTAAGTCCTTCCTATCATATCAATCAGGGCCAACTCACACTCGGTCGTTACATGTCATTTTGTACCCTTGCAGCCGCAGCGAATCCGCTCCATGTGATGATTGCCTCCAAAGATTTCTCCTCCATGCGCTTGGAGCATGCTGAAGCGAACGCGGGACCAGCCGCCGCCACCGACGGTCAGCCGAAGCCTAGGATGCGTCATCTCTGCAAGAACATACGAAGGCCGTGCAGGGTACTGCCTCGCGTCTGCTAGCTTTCATCGGAATCGGGGGGCCCTCGCTGGCCGTCACCGCGCCGGTGCCCGAAGTATAATGCACATCCAGATTACCACCAATAGTCCAGTGTGTCGCACAAGTTTGCCCCACTCCCTGCTGACGCCTCAAGCGCAATCAAAGGAAAGTAATCTGGGCATGCTTCGAGCGCAAGTTGAAAAAGGAAATCAAGGTAAAAGTTCCCTACCGCATCTCACCTGCGCTTAAAGCCTTAACTTCATTGTTCCACAGGTCGCACAACTCGTTGGATATATCTCCGAAATCGTAAAGGCTTTACGGTTTCTTCTATATTCTTCGAGCCCTCCAAATGCACATCGCTAACTTTAGCGTAAAGATGGATGCACAGTATGCCCCACGCTCAGTAACCCTTTTCGACCATCAGCTATGCGTGAACGCCAACCCGTTTCTTTCACCCATGCCAATTCTCGTCTTACATCCCCGCGCACTCACCAACCTTATATAACCACCTCTGTAAGTTATACTGCTCTCCTCCCTTCCAGCTCCAGTTTCGGAAAGTCAACCCCGCGTCCTCTTTCTCATTGTTTGTCTCATTTCGCGCTCACTTGCTCTTGAGTTCACTCGGGGCTATTGCACTTCCCATGAGGAAGAGAATAAATTTGAACATCGTTTCGGTTGAGTACGCATTCATAAAACACTACAGTATTCCCAAAGGTCCTTTGTATCAAACCTCTAAAAATAACGAGTCTTCCTTAAGCAAGTGCGCGTATCAGTCACATGAGATTGGAGGTTGAAAAATGTGCCATGCGTTACGTCCTTTGCTGTCCTTGTACCATCATTGTGTTAATTATATTTTATTCCGTACCGACAAAGTTCTTGTTATATTGTGAGTGGCGTCTAGCGTGCAGTTCCTATCTGATCTTCTCCCCGCTAGTCTTGTCCATTCTATACGCTCTTCATGGACTTCACTCGCATCAATGGGGTGTATAGGCTGCAGAGAAAGATTGGGTCGGGGTCTTTTGGTACGCTGCAAGCAGCTGCTTCACTTGTGACGTTCGGCTTACAAGTGGATAGGTGAAGTATTTTTTGCATGTGACATTTTGTTGCTACAAGATGTTGTGATCAAACTTGAACCACTGAAAGCAAGACAACATTTCCTAGAGCATGAGTATCATGTATACCAGAAGCTTTCCTGGGGGGATAGGCATTCCGCGTGTCCGTTGGTTTGGCACAGAAGGTGGCTTCGATGTGATGGCACTTGAT
>JAKELI010000741.1:0-21648 GCA_021525025.1 Lactarius hengduanensis | reverse complement strand
ACATATCGTGGGTATTTTCCTCTCCCTTTGCAGTGCATTGCGTTACACTCAAAGATATGAACACGGCGGTTTCGATGTACTCGACAGTGGGCATCATTTTGAAAAAGGCATATACAGTTGCTCCAGTCCTTCGAGATCGCCCTATGAATGTTTTTTAGCTGATAATATCGCTGGCGCTGTGGCGGGCTTACTCATTTCAGATGCTGCACTCTCCTCTCGGGCTCCTCGTCGCTAACCTCCATAGGCACTTCTTCGACACCCGAGTCGTTCCCACTGGCCGGCTCAAGGTTCTGTGCTGTGACCATTGGACTCTGGTTGACGCTGTTTGCCATCCTTCAGCGGGTTTTGCCTCCGAGTCTTCGGTATTAACAGAGGCGCTTCGAGTTGATCGACTGGGGTGCGTGGACATGTCAGTATCTTTGGAGGCATGATGAACGAGCTTCCTCTTGACAGCGGCGTTCGATATTCTGTTCTTGGGAGTAATGGTCACCATTCTCCAGGAGCGACTGGACTCCTTTCTCTTGCGTGTGCTCGCAGCCCAACTCGGGCGGGTTTTTGTTGGAGTCAGAAGGCGGCATGCTGAGAAACACTCGGGTATGAGAACAATATTCAACCTTCTGCGGAGTGCTAAAACATATTGAACAGACATTTGTGGCGCGTTTTGTGGCGCATTTAGTGTTGTGCCCTGTGGCATGATAAATAGTTGAGGTCGATCACTTAGTCCGCTTAGCTACTAGTAGTACTAGTACCTTTATTTTTTGAGCCGGCGCCTGGTGTACTATACATACCCGTAAACACCCGTCAAACCCGCTTGAAGGGTGCGGGTTTTTTTAAGGGTCAAGAGACGGTACCCTACCCGTACCCTTGGTACCCTTACCCCGTACCCGTACGGGTTCCCAAACCCTTGCCATACACACACCGGTGCTAGAGCCTATTGAAGAGCAGGCGACGGAGATCTGGATATACCTGTTGCTTTGCGTCGGCCACTCGAAAGCGATGAATTCCTGTTCGTTTTGCAGAGCAAGCGATCTACTTCCATCATGCAGATGCAGCACTGAGCACCTATAGCCAGTAATAACACCAGATCCGTCACCCCCGCCTTCTCCAGTATTGTCTACTCCCTCTTCACGGCCCATGTCTCCGATGCAGATCGACAATCCCACTCCCACCCCTTTCATCTGCGAAACCACACCAAATCAGTTCAGGCTATTCCGCCGTTTCACCGATTGGCCGTCTGTCGATCCAGAAACGATGTTACGTCGAGGATCTCACACCGATGCTCCGACGTTTATCAACACGGCAGACCGCAGCTATCGCCAACCCGAATATTCTTTTGGTCCGTCAGGGGCACCAAATCCGTTCGCACCATACTCGAACCGACAGTATATCGTCTGATGAATTGGTTCTACCACCGTGCAAAGACGCTCAACGATCTGGACGGTCTTGTCCACAATGTAATCCTGGCACCCACTTCGACTCGAAGGACCTCGATAGTTTTTCAGTGCAAGTTCTGAGGCGAACGGCTGGATGACAACCCCATGTGTCCACATCTGATGGTTGGGAAGGAGAGCGCTGTGAAGATTCGGCTTCCCAAGACCAGGGCAAAGTATCCGAGCGAAGATGAGGCCCCGGATGTTGAGATCCCGGGGGTCTTGCACCGCGATTTGCTTCAAACCATCATCTCCGCTTTTAAGGACCCGTCGTCATTCGAGGCCTTTCATTTGAAAGGATTCACCCAGCTCTGGAAGCCTTCCCCAGATAGCCGGTCGAGGAGATTATGGCAAGGCCTATACTTCGAGTATTTCGGGAGATGGAACACGAGTGAGTCGATGAAACCACCAGGCGAAACCACTGAGCGTTGTAGTCCCCCTCATGCTCTATTCTGACTCAACACACCTTGCGCACTTTTGTACCCCGCGCTCTGGCCGGTTTATTTCTTTATTGGGCTTACATCAAATATATCGCACGAAGCCACACGTTCTCTGCGCACCATCTGGCATATATCCCCTCCGTACGTTTGCCCTCCCGTCATTTTGTTTCTTGCTCAACTGGTTTAGCTCCCTGACTGGGTGCAAGATACATACAAAGCGATCTACGAGGCTGCTGCAAACAGCGATGTACTTACATTTATGAAGCGCGAACTCGTCCATGCGATCTGGCGGCTCCTTCTCACTGACGACTTCGCTCGTGCTTATATGTCTGGGACTGTTGTCCTCTGCGCCGATGGTATTGAGAGGCGTCTATTCCCCCGGGTTTTCACGTATTCCGCGGATTACCCTGAAAAGTAGGTTTTTTCCCTTGCTATTTACGCCTAGCTTATCTGGTCTCCGTAATAGGATCATTATTGCTACAATAAAATACCTCGGCAACTGCTTATGTCCTCTGTGTATGTGCCCTAAACAGAAGGTCCGGGATTTAGGCACGTGCGCAGACGAGTTGCGACGAGTGGTGGGCATTCGGGTAGACTCCAAGGAGCGACAGAAGATGGTCGAGAAAGCGCGAGAGTGGATATTCAAAACTGGCCGATCGGTAACATCAGAACGCATCGACGAATACCTGAAGCTATCAATGGTTCCAATTCATGTACGACCTCCCACAAACGTGTCGAAAGTCTTACTGACTCGGACTTGGATGATGTCTGTTGCAGAATGCGTTCTTGGATGTTTTATGTGATCAAGGCTTTAATTTCTATCAAGTATTCGCTGTCCATCTCCTCCACGACTTTGAGCTCGGAGTTTGGAAAAAGTGTCTTTTCCCACTTGATTCGGATCCTCTATGCTTGCGGCGAAGGGAACGTACATGTCTTGAATGAACGGTAAAACCACATAGCCCTGTTTACGGATCGCGTCGCTGATATTCTAGTTGTGGTGCAGCTACCGTTTGATTTCAGCGTTTGGACGCTCAACGATACGTAGATTTTGTAGCAATGTCTCAGACATGAAGAAACTGGCCGCTTGGAACTTTGAAGACTTACTTCAGGCATGTACTCTGAATTCCGTTCTATCGTTAGGTTAACCGATTGCGAACCAGTGTGCGCTTCCATGTTTTGCGGGTCTTTCCCAAAAGCGTGCGAGAAGGTGATCCTTGACCTCATATTCCTGCTTGCTACGTGGCACGCGCTGGCCAAGTTGCGCATGCACACCACGTCGTCACTGTCTTTCTTTGAAAGTGTTACCAAAGCACTTGGTCGGGTTCTGCGATGTTTTAACAATCAAGTTTGCCCGAAGTACAACACCGTTGACACACCAGGAGAGGTTGCGAAAAAAGCCTGCCGCGAAGCTTCCAAAGTTGCTAAGGGGACTGGCCACAACCCTGGACCCAAAGGCAGCTCCGACACAAAATGTGGTGTCCGGCTTTTCAACCTCGCAACCTACAAACTCCACGCATTGGGCCACTATGTCTCAATGGTACGACGCTTTGGGACAACTGACTCCTACTCTACACAGGCGGTGCAGCCCTTCTTTGGCCCCTCATGTCACTGTAAAGCTAACTTATATACGTCCATTGGCAGGGTGAACGCGAACATCGTCGAGTCAAGCAGTTTTATGCTCGAACCAATCGCAGAGCATTTGAGCGTCAAATTGCCCTTCATGAGCGGCGCACAGCAAGACTTCGGGCAATGAAGAAGCGTAGTACTAACCAAACCTCCAGTACGGTTATCCTCGCCAACAACGACGATGAAACATTACCTCAGTCCGATCCCTCCGAGCGTTATCATGTGTCACATTCACGCAAGATCCATTTCAACATCACAAAATGGTTGGCGGACAACAAGGATGACCCGGCTGTTGAGGTAAGTCACGGTGTTGTGTGATGAGAATAAGTGTAACTCTGCTGAACTTGTATGCCATGGCACGCGGCTAGAACTTCCTTCCCGATTTGAAGGACCACCTGCTTGGCCGAATGATGGAAGCCCCAAGCGATCATTTCACCGACCAAGACCGCCGACGACTCCTCATCCACAACAACCGAATCTTCTGCCACAAGACACTACGGATCAATTTCACAACATATGACTGTCAACGGGATCAAGACAGTATCAACACCGGTACACGTTCTGACATTATGGTACTTGCAAACCATGATGAGGAACCAGAAGATACACATCCTTATTGGTACGCTCGTGTCATCGGAATCTTCCATGCCATGGTCAATCAAGTAGGGAGAACAACACCATATGAACAGATGGACTTTCTATGGGTGCGTTGGTATGGACATGATGTCCCAGCACGGTCAGGTTTCAAGGCACAGCGGCTAGTGTTGCGGCAGCTCTGGCCCACTTGTGGCTAAAGCCGTAGCCACAGCCGGCGGCAATCCCCGCCGGGCCGGACTGCATGTGACCAAAGCCGGAGTGTTTGCCGACTCTGATTGGGCCGGCTAAGTCCGGCTGACCTTGCTGAGCTGGCTACAGTCGCATCTGTGGTGCCATTTCTTGTTGTCGTCTCCTCTTGTCCGCGTCTCCACCTTGTTATCTCTCGGTACTTCTCAAGCTCGAGCTCCCTTCCTACTCGGCCTCAAGCTCGGCCCCGTCATGTTTCCGCTTAGGTTTTTTTATCCCCTCGCAACACGTCACACACTTGTCCCAACCCGGGGGGATAACTCACATACCACTAACATACAGGCATACTTCTCAAGCTCGAGCTCCCTTCCCACTCGGCCTCAAGCTCGGCCCCATCCTCAATGGTATTTTTGTCTCCCCTCGCAACACGCCGCGCCCTTATCTCAACCCGGGGGGTAGCTCACATACCGCTAACATACAGGCGTACAAACTCCTACGTGTGTTGTCCTTCGCGGCCTCGATACCATTGAAGACCATCATGGACGACATCGTGTTCTGCTTGTCGGCCACCACCACGTCCCCGAGGATGGACATCCTACGCTTCAATCCCATGTATGTCCACCTTGTTATCTCGGATTTAAGACGCTGACTGGACCCATATGACTACCGGGACACGATCATGATTGGCATCATCGAGATGACTTCGCTCATCGAGTCCCACTTTTCCATGTACTTCTCAACCTCGAGCTCCCTTCCCACTTGGCCTCAAGCTCAGCCCCATCCTCAATGGGCTGTATCGTCTTAAACACCGCTACGAACTTCCGCTTACAGGTATTTTTGTCTCCCCTCGCAACACGCCGCGCCCTTATCTCAACCTGGGGGGTAACTCACATACCGCTAACATACAGGCGTACAAACTCCTACATGTGTTGTCCTTCACGGCCTCGATACCATCGAAGACCATCATGGACGACATTGTGTTCTGCTTGTCGGCCACCACCACGTCCCCGAGGATGGACATCCTACGCTTCAATCCCACATATGTTCACCCTTGCTATCTCGGATTAAGCCGTGGACCCATATGACTACTGGGACACGATTGTCGGACGGAACATAAATTTTGCAAAGTTTTTTTTTTTCGCCGCCTCCTTAGCTTCCTCCTCCCTCTTCTTTGAGCTTGTGTAATCACTCCTGCTCCGCCAGTTCCTTTGTGCTTTCTCTTCTGCTTCGTGCTGAGCGCGCACCTCCTCCAGACGTAAAAGCTCCTTCTTGCGCTCCTCGGCTTCGCGTGCCTCTCTTGCCGCACGCTCTTCGGCTTCTTTGCGCTCCTCTTCTTCCCGAGCAGCATGTTCCTCGGCCTCCTTACACTCTCTTTCCTCCTGGGCAGCCCGCTCTTTCTCAGCGCGCTCTGCCTCTTCCTTCAACTTACGTTCCTCCGCCTTGCAAAGCTCCTGCTCCAAACGGGCTGCTTCCTCGCTGACCTTGGCAAAAGTTTCACTTGTCTTGTTTTTCTCCTCACTTTTGCCCTCTCTTGCCCTCTCTTCGGCATCACCCACTAACTTACGCCAGAGTCATGCTCGTTTTCAGTGAACACCAAGCGCTCCCCGCTGACCGCAACTGTCTTCTCGCCTCCGTACGATTGGGCATTGAATATTAGCATGCTCGACCCGATCAACGCGAACCAGTGTAGCAGGACTCAAGGGCAAACCCAGTTCATGCCTGGACACCTCATTCACTCTCGATACCACTTTTCGTGTCCTCTGCCTCCTATATTAATAGCTTTACCATTCTACCACTTGTAGTATAACCTGTATAAATAATGTATCGAACCAATGCACCCAGTTCTCTCTCTTCGATCCTTTTGTGTGTGTGCACCCTTCAAAAACTTCCCTCTCCAAAGTGAGCCTTCTCATTACCCTCTTCCGACTTCAAGCTCTCATTTGCGACTGATAGACGCGAAAATGCTCATGCGGAGTTCGAAGTTTACGAAGCTTCCACGTAATTTATCAGCACGGCGCCCATCTCAGTGCGCTACGACGATTCACAGCTAGCACGCCATGGCCAGCGCATTACGAAGCTCCAAGGCCAGCAAGGCCAGGGACGTAATTTATCAGTACGGTGACAGCGCCCCATCTCAGTGCTCTACGAAATTCCAACGCCAGCGCGCTACAAAGTTCCATGGCCAGCATGGCCAGCGCGCTACGAAGCTTCAAGGCCAGCAAGGCGGGACGTAATTTATCAGCACGGTGACAGTGCCCCATCTTGGTCAGTGTGCTGGCCGTAATTTCCTGTCGAGGATTGATAATGTTCCTCCCATTTAAAGCCCAAGTCTTCCCCTTTCCTTCGCCATCTCATCTCTGCTCATGGTTCGACGCTCTACCAACAACCCCCCCCCCCGACCGAGCCATCGGTAGCTGTGCCTAAGGCCGCAGGTAACCCGAAGCGTCAGACAACAAGGCGACCGGTGAGTCCATAAATCTACACGTCGTGAGACTTGCCTCCTGACAATCAAACAGGCTGCTAATGCCCAGCTCGACTCGATCACTAGTGGCGACGAGTTTAGTTTGCAGGATGTACAAGACGTCGAAGATGAGGACGACATATGCGACAGCGACCTGCCTGCTGGTGATCCTTCAGACCGATCACCGGTGCTAGCTCCCCACAAACCTCCAGTCACCACCACTAAGACCGCCGTTGACATTATCTACTTCTTCACCGAAATCGACTTCCCCAACGCAACTAAGGACAACGAAAAGACGCAGAAAGTCTGCAAGCTATGCATGTGAGTACCAGCTTTTGATAGCAAACCGCCCTCTAACAAACCAACAGCAAGATTTATGGCACCAACAAGAGCAAGGTCCCCAGAAGTGTGGTGAACTACTTTTATTCGAAAAACACTGGGAACTCAAACCTCCGCCGCCATCTCTCAAAGCAACACACGAAGGTGTACGACGACGCGATCTCAAAGTATGGTTGGAGCTACAAGCTATCGACCCAATCGGAGGACCCGTCCAGACACCAGAACAACCGTAAGCTACGCAACCAGGACATTCCGTCGTTCTCTCCAGGGTCATTCCTTGACCACCTTGTTCGCTTCATTGTCGCCGATGATCAGGTAGGTTTCGTTTGTCTCATATTCTTCCACTCTCATTGATGTATTTAGTCGATCCGTGTCGTCGAATGTCCCGAATTTCGACAGTTGTGTATGGTCCTCCGCGAGACCCTCGTTGATGCCGACATCCCTGGCCGCGATAAGATGAGGGAAGCGATAATCACTCGTTGGCAGACGTCTTTCGAGAAGCTCAAACACGATCTTTCTGTATTCCGATTACCTTTGTTTTAACTAATGTTAACTGATTTTGGACAATAGAATGCTTGCGGTCGAATCAGTTTCACCGCAGACGCAGCTGAGACGCTTGGTCAAACGCGAACTTGGCGTCGTACTTAGCGCTTACCGCACATTGGATCTCGCTTGATGCGTCGAGTGGACGCCTTACTCTCAGAGCTGCACTTATAGGTTTTCATCGTCTCAAGAAGAAACACACGGGCCGCAACATCGCAAGGACTATTCTTCACCTCATTGATCGGGCTGGCGTTACACTCAACGTGCGTTTCCTTCTTTTTTCGGTTATTCAGTGTCTAATTCCTTGTTAGATCGGCCACATAACACTTGACAACGCCGAGAATAACGCAGTAGCCATGCGAGAGCTGGAAGCTCTTCTTGCTGCCCGTGAGACGAACATTGAAATCGATTTTGATCACTTGAACCACCGCATCCGGTGTTATGCTCACATAGTAAACATCTGTTCTTCTCATGTTGTCGCCTCCGTTACTTCTACTTCTAAATCGTACCTCACCGACCTCGGAGTTACTCCTGATACGCACCACCCTGTCTGTGACAAATCGGACGACAAATCGGACGATGGCGACACCAATCTCCATCATGAGATCGACGAGCTGGATCTCGCCGATGGCTACGACGACAGCCATGACTCCAAGTTGAAATCTTGGGTCGCAGGCATCAAACGCGACCCCGTCAGGTGCGCTCGGAGGGTCGTTCGCCTTCTACGTTCTTCAGACCTTCACCGGGAAGACTTTCTCACAGTCATCAGCGATGGGAACGAGCGTGGATGGTTCACCAGGAAGATCGATGGCGAGCGTACTCCAGTTCAAATTCCAGAGCTACAGCTTCTCAGGGACATGAAGACGAGGTGGGATTCCGTATATATGATGTTGGAACGTCTAAGACTTCTTCGACCGGTTCGTTCGTCTCGCCCTCTGCTGGATACTAATTGACGGTTTATATTCAACTACAGGCTATTGAATGGTACTTCAACATGAAGTTACACGAGTCCCCTTATAAGTTGTCGGAATCCGACTGGGACGTCCTGGAGGGTTTGGAAGAGGTCTTGGAGGTGAGTGGCCGCTTGCTCATTCACCGCTTGCGCTAATCGCTATGGTGACAGGTACCTCACTCTTTCCAGCAGTCCATGTCGTCCGAATTGACGCCAGTCTTATCGCGCGCCATCATCAACTTCGAAATGATGATGGCTCAGTGGGAAAAAATCGGGAGCGAACATGCTATTCTCAGGCCCTGGACGCAAGTCGGCTTGCGTTGGGCAACCAAATATTATATTCGAATGGACGATACGGAGGCCTACATCATCGCCATGTGTAAGTTTATTCATGTCATTGCGCTGCTGCCGTTTTTTTAAAATTCTTTAGTCCTCAACCCATCTATTCACTTCTCGTGGATTGAGACTCAGTGGGAGACCAAATATATCCAGAGTTCGAGGGATATAATCAAGAAGCGTGTAGGTTTCGAACAATATTCTCTATATATCTTAGCTGGCTCTTGTGCAGATGGCCCGTTACCATGGCCACAAATCGTTGACAACTGCGACTGAGGTGCCTAGTGACCCTAGTCCTCCCCCTGTCCAACAACCTGCTCCAGCCGCTCGAAGCAAACCACCTCCAACGCGATTCAAAGTTGAGAGTCCCGCGTTCGGAAAGAAGTCGTCTCATAGGTTGTCCGTAGAAGCCGAGTACCGGAAGTACGCGTCGGGCGAGACGTCTTCTGAGGATATCGACATCCTGCGCTTCTGGGAGGTAGGTTCCTCTGACCTAACGAGGCTTGGGGCTCTGACTCACTTTGCGAATAGGCTAACAAGACCGAGTTCCCCACGTTGTACGATATGGCTATGGACTTCCTCCCTATCCAGGCGACGTCCGTACCATGCGAGCGCGTGTTCTCGTCGGCAAAGGAGACGGACACCGCAAAACGAAACCGGGTCAACTCAGTACTCATGGAAGCCCTTCAAATGCTCAAATTCAGTCTCAAGAAGGAACAGCTTGATTTCACGACGGGGTGGTCGACGTCGGAAGCGGCTATGGGTGAGGTGCCGATGCCAGCCGGCAATCCTCTCGGCACTCTCTTCACAGGCGATTCTGATGCGGCGTTGGACAAAATTTTGAAGGATTTGGATACGTACGATTACGACTGTTAACTACGTAGCTACTCGTAGTCTTTGAGGGGGATATCAAAGCGGACTATACAGTGTGTTTTTCCATCGGAGCCAATATCGGAGTTTTGAGCACCAGCAAAGCAACACACCTGACTTCTGTTGTTCATACTACATGTTGACGATGACCATGCGCCCTCCGAAGCGACGACAAACCTCTGAGAGACGACCTACTCTCCAACTGGATTTCGTGCGTGTTGGTGGTCGGTACCGAGTAGGAAATCTGCTTGGTTCTGGTGGTTCTGGTGAGCCCGACTCTGACTGATGTTCGACGCCTTTCTGAGCTCTCTAGGGAGCGTCTATCAAGGGAGGGATATTAAGACAGGTAATGAAATTGCTTTGAAGATAGGGCGTGCAGATCACTTGTCTTCAAGGCTCAGTCATGAATACAACGTGTATACAACACTTGCTGGTGGCGCGGGTATATCTCAGGTACACTGGTACGGGAAGGAAGGCGCGCATGAAGTCATCATCCTGGAGCACCTTGGAACCTCACTCGGTGATTTGGTCGATGAAAAACAGGTTGGCCTCAGCAAGGCGTTTCTGTACGCCCCCCAAATGGTGTGTATGTTGCATACAGAGAAGAACTTACTAAGGACTCTCTTGCATTCCCAGCTCTCGGCAGTCGAGTCGCTACATACTCGACATTACATCCACCGTGATATCAAGCCAGGAAATTTCATGGTCCGAGCTAATAACGGCCACCCTACTGTCTTCCTTATCGATTTCGGCTTGGCGCGCCTATTCCACAATCCCGCAACTTATCTACACACCCCACACTCCACAGCCGACCCATTTGTTGGTACTGTCCCGTTCATGTCGATCAATGGCCACCAAGGACGTGCCCAATCGCGTCGTGATGACCTGGAGTCTCTTGTCTATACTATCGTTTATTCAGCGCACGGTGACTTGCCTTGGATGGGTATATCTACTCGCAGTGACCAGAGGGCCCAGGCGGTCCTTCAGAAAAAATTGTCAGTCACAGCAGAAGAGCTGTGCGAAGGCTTACCTGCTCCCTTTTGCAAATTCGTCGACTATGTCCATTCGCTTGGCTTCGACGAGAAGCCGGACTACCCACGCCTTCATTCGATTCTCTTACGGTGCTCGGCGGCCGAGAGTGACCACCCTGTCAAAGTGCTATCCCCCCCGCCATCTCCCCTATTCTCAATGGTCAGGTGTAAGTAGACCCCACGCTGTACGAATAACATGTGACCGGTACTGATTACTCGCTCAGTCTTCGCTCTTCAACTCGCACAAAGGCCCCATTGTCAGCCAGTGGACAGTTTTTCTCACTCACTCCTGCGAGAACCCCTCGGAAATAATACTGATTCGGTGTTTAGTCTTCAGTGTGTAGTGTTCATGTGTACCAATTCTTTTGTAGTTTGGTGTGGGACCTATGCCTGTATAACTTAGTCGTGTTTTGACATCGTAGGGGTTATCGTTATTTCACGAGAATTTATTTTATGTTAGGCGTCTGAGCGTTCTGAACCCTGAACCATGAGCTTCTGCTTAGAGGTAATTTTGTCTCCCTTGCAACACGCCACGCCCTTGTCCCAACCCCAGGGTAACTCACATACTACATACAGGCGTATGAACTCCTACATATGCTGTCTTCCGCGGCCTCGGTACCATCGAAGATCCATCTTGGACGACATTGTGTTCTGCTTGTCGGCCACCACCACGTCCTCGACAGACATCCTACGCTTCAATCCCACGTATGTCCACCTTGTTATCTCGGATTTGAGACACTGACTGGACCCATATGACTACTGGGACATGATCATCGGCATCATCGAGATGACTTCGCTCATCGAGTCCCCTTTTCCATGTACTTCTCAACCTCGAGCACCCTTCCCACTCGGCCTCAAGCTCGGCCCCATCCTCAATGGGCTGTATCGTCTTAAACACTCCTGCAAACTTTCGCTTACAGGTATTTTTGTCTCCCCTCGCAACACGCCGCACCCTTATCTCAACCCGCGGGGTAACTCACATACCACTAACATACAGGCGTACGAACTCCTATGTGTGTTGTCCTTCGCAGCCTCGATACCATCGAAGATGAGGCCATCATGGATGACATCGTGTTCTGCTTGTCGGCCACCACCATGTCCCTGAGGACGGATATCCTATGCTTCAATCCCACGTATGTCCACCTTGTTATCTCGAATTTAAGACGCTGACTGGACCCATATGACTACCGGGACACAATCATCGGCATCATCAAGACGACTTCGTTCATTGTGTCCGGCTTTTCCATGTACTTCTCAACCTCGAGCCCCCTTCCCACTCGGCCTCAAGCTCGGCCCCATCCTCAATGGGCTGTATCGTCTTAAACACTTCTACGAACTTCTGCTTAGAGGTATTTTTGTCTCCCCTCGCAACACGCCGCGCCCTTATCTCAACCCGGGGGGTAACTCACATACCGCTAACATACAGGCGTAGAACTCCTACATGTGTTGTCCTTCGCGGCCTCGATACCATCGAAGATGAGGCCATCATGGACGACATTGTGTTCTGCTTGTCGGCCACCACCACGTCCCTGAGGATGGACATCCTACGCTTCAATCCCACGTATGTCCACCTTGTTATCTTGGATTTAAGACACTGACTGGACCCATATGACTACTGGGACACGATCATCGGCATCATCAAGACGACTTCGCTCATCGTGTCCCACTTTTCCTTGCTATCGATTATCTTGTCTTTCACCCCTACGGCACTCATAGACAGTCTAAACGCTGCGCGTCCCCGCACCGTCACGTCAGATAACGGAACATTGAGAGTTTCGTCCTGTCCAAGTTGTCACAATTTACTCAATAAAGACAGGGCAATCACGACCACTCGGACGACGACTGCAACCGCGACAACAACAACGACAAGTTTGTTATCACTGTCCTCAAGACCTCAAGGCAAGTCGTCAAAGTCACGCTCCGCTGTCTACACCATCCCGACGACAGTTCCTGCCGCAACTTCGACGGTCGCAAGCGCCATGGGCCATGCATCAAGTCAGGCAAAATGCCTCGTCACGTCAGATAACGGAACATTGAGCATTTCGTCCTGTCCAAGTTGTCACAATTTACTCAATAAATTGCAGTCCATGATTCAATCACTCGCCATCCGGTTTTTTACTTCACATCGTGATGCATGCCGCCGATAGCCTCGCAAATGGCTTCAAGTTGTAGGCCACTCAACAGTCCTTACCTCAAGGTGACGACAGCAACAATGACGACGGCAATCACATGAGGCGATAACAATGGCGACTGCGACCACGACTGCGACCACGACAAGGCGACAATGACAAGGCGACCACAACGGTGACCATGACGAGGTGACCATAATGGCGACCACGACAAGGCGACAACAACGAGGCGACAACAACGAGGTAACTGCAACAGCGCGACCACATGGCAACGGCGACAACGACGGCGACGGTGACGAGGTGTGACAATGGGGTACTCGTATTACTTGCAGATGTTTTGTCAATGAAATATAGTTGATTGCATGGAGGCGAGCCACTGGCATAATTACTACTACGGGTACCCATCAAACCTGCCAGCACCCGTGAAACCTGCCAGTAACCCGTACCCGCACGTACGGGTACGGGTGCGCCCCAAAGTGACACGGGGTTACCCGTGGTAATCCCGCACGGCTCACGCCGGCTTCAGGTCGAAGCTGGCATCGAGCTGGAGAAAGCCGGTGCTTTTCTCAGCTCGGCTAAGTGAGCGGAGAGTGGAAGGCTCGGCTCGGTCTGGCAATCAAACCGGGCCGGCTCAGTCGGCTCGGCTCTGGCTCAGCCCAGCTATTGCAGCTGCTGAAACACTAGGTTGAATCAGCACAGTTTAAGGCAACTAAGACCTGATAAGACAGCATTAAGACTCATTCTTAAATTACTTTACTTTTCACACAGGGATTGGACAGAACAGCAATATATATATATTATAATAGGTTACATGTAGCTATGGATAATACAGGTAGGGTGGGAACAGATGCGGCAGTGCCGGGGTCAGTGCTGAGGTGATGACATCGACGTGGCGGTGGTGGCCGTGTCGAGGCGGCGCTGATGTGGTGGGGTTGAGTCGAGTGGTGGTGGCAAACAGTGTCGCAACGGTGCCAGTGGGGTGGCGTCGACGTGGGGTCGTCGTCGCCGTTGTCCTTGCTGCTGTTCACCTCTCTCGTCGTCGCAGTCATCGTCGTCCCCGGTGTGGCATTGGGATGGGTTGGCGTCGTGGTGGGTCTTGCGTATAGTGATGGCATGGAGTCGGGGCCGCGGGTCTTGGGCACTGAGATGGGGTGGCGGTGGTGGACTGGCGAAGGGTTTAGGTGGGGGTCGACGTGTGAAAGCAGCGGAGGTGGGGACAGGTGAGAAATTATATGAAAAATAATAATAAAAGACGTATCTTGATGCACGAGTTGTCAGCGGCGGGTGACCGTCGTGGTTGCATGCCTCGTATCGTCATCGTCAATGTCATCGCAATCGTCTTTGCTACAGTCGTCCTCATTGTGGTGTCGATATCACCCGGTTGTCGTCTGCGGTGGGGACTTGCTGGGTGGCGTCATGACGGGGGTAACGTCGTGACGGAGTCTTGCATGTCGCGATGGCATGGTGTCGGGACGGAGGGCGGGGCTTTCGCGCGGCGGGGTGGTAGTGGTCGAGAACTTGTGTGTGGCAGAGGACGGAGGCAGGAGCCACGGGCTGACATGTGGCAAGGCGGCGGCGACGTGGCTCTGTGAGAGTGTGGAACAAAAAGAAAGAAGAAAAAACCCATCTTGTGGAGAATAGTGTGGGGATGTTGGTGAGAATGATGACAACATCGGTGAGTACCGCCGACTAGTTGATGAATATCCGGGCGACGATAAGTTAAGGGCTGGGGAGGGGTAGGGAGTCAAAGGAGTGCTAGATGTCTGTAGTTGACATATGAGCCATCAAACTCGATGACGATATGCACCTCTTTCATGATCGTGGCACGGGCTGCATGAGGTTTGCGTCAGCTTCGAAGAGTCAAAGAATGAGGGGAAAAAAACTCACTGAAGAACTAGCCTGGCAGAAGTCTGGGTGCCAGTGGCAGCGAGGGCGTTCAAGTCAGTTGAGTGAGGCGCAACATATCGCAAACATGGCACACCTTCCCACGCCACATATTATTAAGTCTCTGCCCAACCTTGCGCCCAACACTTTCTTTTGTACAGTGGCACGACCTATCTGGGCCTGCGTCCTTGCCCATGCCAGACATTTCATACACACAGTTGTTGGGGCACCATCTTAATGTCTACCTCTCGTGGGGATTTGTGTCGTGAGACTGAGATGGAAGATGACGCCAATAGCTACCAGGAAGGCATTGTCAATTCGCAGGAGCGCCCCCTGACATCCCCAATGGCTCAGTGTGCCGTTGCCATTGTCTTGGCCAGACGCGGATGCCAGCCAGTCTTTGGAGCTCAACTGGATACATACACCATCTCCCCCACCTGGTAAGTTTCAAGTCTGGTCTTTGCACTTAACCCAGATCTGCAGCACCCGACCCCATTGTGACCAGACCGACCTGTCCTGCACCCTGCACGCCCATCCATGTTACGCTACTCTTCCACCACCCATGCAGTCACACGCCAGATTCGTGGGCCAAACAGTGCATTCACAGGCATCACACAGTCGCACGCATGACTCGTGTGCTGAATGGCGCACCCACATGCATTGTGTGGCTTCATGCACGACTCATGTGTAAAACGGTGCACCAATGCATATTGCGCGGCTGCACGCATGACTCGTGGGTCGAACGGCGCACCAACGCGTATTGCGCGGCCGCGTGCACAACTCATGGGTTGAATGGCACACCGATGCGTATTGCACGGCCGTGCGCATGACTCGTGGGTCAAACGGTGCACCCACGCGTACTGCGCGGCCGCGCGCATGGCTCGTGGGTTGAACGGCGCACCCATGCATACTGCATGGCTGCATGCATGACTTGTGGGTTGAACGGCGCACCCACGCGTACTGTGCAGCCATGCGTGTGACTTGTGGGTTGAACGGCGCACCCACGCGTACTGCGCAGCCGTGCACACGACTCGCAGGTCAAACAATGCACCCATGTGCAATGTGTGGTCACACGCACGGGTTCCGGGGACTGAACGGTGCACACATGCAGCAACTGTCGACATGGGCTATCAACCCTGGCACTTGTCATGGTACGTCAGCGATTCCGGTCTGTACTTGGACATGTTTCAAAACTCACATTGTTGTCAGAATGTTTCACACTTACCTAGAACTTGAACTTGAAACAGAACTGGTGATGACTGGAGAGGCTTAGCTATATACCCTGTTGCTTATTGATAATTTATGACCTTATTTTTGTCTGTGTTGTTCATGTATCACTTAGTAGTTCTTAATCTCGCCTTAGCACCATTTTTCTAAGTACAATTTAAGTCACAGATTGTCTTAATCGGCTTATATGCCTTAATGAGTGAATTAAGACAATTAAGTACTTTTGGGTTTTCCTGATGCTTACTACTGTAGTGCTACTGTACCCAGGCTTACTACTGTAGTGCTACTGTACCCAAGGTCATAGGGGGAGTGTTGGATTAGTAATCTGTCACATGACCTGGACCAGAAAGAGTTCCAGAGCGGTCACCCCGAAGAGGCGGGACCAGTTCAGTGCATATAAAACTATCCACCTCAGTAACCCAAGGTCAGGTAGCTCAGTTGGTAGAGCACCTGGTATATATCCAGAAGGCCTGGGTTCAAACCCCAGTCTGGTCACTATTATTGCGTGGCTTTTACAGGGGAGTGTTGGATTAGTAATCTGTCACATGACCTGGACAAAGATGTTCCAGTTTGGTCACCCCGAAGAGGCAGGACCAGTTCAGTGCATATAAAACTATCCACCTCAGTAACCCAAGGTCAGGTAGCTCAGTTGGTAGAGCACCTGGTATATATCCAGAAGGCCTGGGTTCAAACCCCAGTCTGGTCACTATTATTGCGTGGCTTTTACAGGTTATGGGCCCCCTCAGTACTTCAAAGAGTGGAAGCAACTGAGGGAAAAACAACGGACGCATGCCAAAGCACGTATATGCGCCCAGTCACGTGAAGTACAGTACCAGGTATCGTGACGTACTCCTCCTTGACTCCAACACTCCTCCTCGACAGATACGTACTGGACGAGCGTAGAGAATAAGTGAATACAATAATAATAAGGAAACGAATCAAGAAAAGAGAATAAACAAGAAAAATAGACATGCGGAAACAAGAGTGTGCGCCAACTCCTCCTCGTCATCACGGGGGTGTCTCTCCATCATTGAGCCCTAAGTACTGGCGCAAGCGAAGGAAATCGACTCGACCCAGAGGCTTCGTGAGGATATCAGCGGTGTTGTCTTTCGACTTGACGCGTTGTACGGACAGTTCGCCGCCTAGGGTTTGCTCGCGGATGTAATGGTATTTGACGCGAATGTGTTTAGTCGCGAGTGCCAGACGTGGTCTTCGGTGAGCCCAGATGCAGCGTCGTTGTCACAGTAAAGGGGTGAGGGTCCGGTAGGTAGTAACCTTAGCCCGTCAAGCAATTGCCGGAGGAAAATGGCCTCATGTGACGCCTCGTGTAAAGCTATGTACTCCGCGTAGCATGAGGAGTCCGGGACAGTTTGTTGTTTGTGAGAGCTCCAAGAGATCATGCCTGAGCCAAGCGTGAAGCAGTAGCCCCCGACAGATCGACTGGTTTCCATACAGTTCGCATAGTCCGAGTCTGAGTACCCGAGAAATTGCAGCTGATTAGTGCCGCCAAGGTTCAGGGACATAGTCCGAGTCGCCTTGAGGTAGCGCAGGACGTGTATGGCGGCCGACCAGTGCTCCAGACGGTAACAGTTGCAGAAAGAGGATAGGCGTCCCACTGCATAGGATATGTCTGGACGGGTGGCGACAGCGATATACATTAGACTGCCGACCAGAGAGCGATACGGGGTGCGAGATATCCAGTCATTGATTTCCGACGACACTGGAGTTGCGGGATCAGGGCGTTGTAATTGTAGGCCTGCGACCATGGGAGTGTCGACTGCATGAGCGGTGGCTTGACCAAACTCCTCCACCACGTGATCTATTAGAGCTGTCTGGGATATTGAGATGGTACGCTTGGTGCGATCGCGGGTGATGCCTATTCCCAGAGCGTATTTTGGTTCGCCTAGGTCGGAGATCTCCCATCTGGAAGTTAGCTCGGCTTTGAAGTGCTCTATTTCACTCGGGGCTGATGCCGTTGCGATGATATCGTCGACGTGCACCATGAAGATGATGATCCCTGTTGCTGATTGCCGTCTATACACGCACCACTCGCATGCTAATCGCTCGAAGCCCCAACCTACAATGGCGGCGTTGAACATTTTGTTCCAAATTCTGCTCGCCTGTTTCATGCTGTATATGCTCTTCATTAGTTTCATCACCCAGTCTTCCTTCCCCGCTTCCTCGAATCCCTCCGGCTGCTCCATGTACATGGTCTCATCTTTTGGTAGGATCCCATGGAGGAACGCAGTCTTGATGTCGAATTGTCTGAGGTCCCAGTCCTGGGTCGCTGCGATGTGGAGGAGTGCTCGGAATGACTCGAGGCGGGCGGTGGGAGCGGTTGTCTTATCATAGTTGACGCCATACCGCTGGGCATACCCTTTTGCCACGTAGCGAACCTTGTATCGCACAATGTTCCCAGCGCCGTCACGTTTACGCTTGCAGACGAGTTTGCCCTTGAGTGGGCGCTGGTTTCGTGGTACTTCGCTGCGGGGGACGAGATGAAGACCTTCAAGTCTTCCAGGCTCTTGAGTTCTTCTCGGCCGCCGGCGATCCAGTATTCGCGCTCGGGAGAGGCAACGGCCTTGGCCCAGGATGGTTCGTCATCCAGATCGGCTGTTGGCTCAAGGTTTCCGTTAGTCAATGCGGCAAGGACTTTGTCGACCGACGTAAGGCCATGACCAGCGCGGACATCAACTGGTAATAAGTCATGTGAGTCACGCATGGGTGAGAATAGTGATATGAAGGCTGTGGCGTGATCACCGTCACCGCTGGGGTCTGCGCGTCTGCTGCTCCTCTCCTCCTGACGACGGACGCCGGATGCACGGACGTCGGCCATTGCAGCAGATAAGCGGGAGCTGTGCGCGAGACCATCGAATCCACGGTTCGTGGGCACGGGAATTCGGGAAGATCGACGGGGATGGGAGATGGCAGTGTGGGGGGCGGTGAGGGGGTTAGAGTTGGGAGCGTGGATGGCATGGACTCAGGGGTCGAGGCACAGGAAGAAGGAGAAGGATCTGGTAATGTATCTATGGGTAAAGTAATAGGAGGCTGATTGCGTTCGTTTAAGGTGTTATTGTGTGATGCTGTATTGGTTTCTCTATTGTGGTGATCTAATCTACTATGTGACGTTATATTTGGGGGTTCTATATTGTGTTGTGATGTGTTCTGAGACGTTGTTGGAGACGGTATTTGATTTTGAGAAGACAGATGGGCAGAGACAGAAGAAGAAGGAGGGATAGAAGACGAGGTTGCGCTGGAATGGGAGGAGGTGGGAGGAGGGCCGGAGATAGGGGAAGAGGATTTGATCGGAGGGGAGGAAGGGGAGCAAGAGACGAATGGGGAAGGAGTGAGGGATGGGGAAGGGGAGATGTAGCCGGGGGCGTCCCACGAGGCTGGCTCTGAAGGAGGTGATAAGTTGAGTGTGGTGCCAGGAAGGAGGGAAGTTGGGGCCGCGTGGAGATGTTCGATGAATGAAACGTGGAAGGAGTTGAAGACGCGCTTGCTAGAGGGGTCCCAGAGCTGATAAGCTTTGGCGTGTGGGGCGTAGCCGATCAAGACGCAGGGCGAGGATCGTTGAGCTAATTTCGAAGTGTGCGTCATCGTCAGGGCCTCCCATTCCAGCGCAACCTCGTCTTCTATCCCTCCTTCTTCTTCTGTCTCTGCCCATCTGTCTTCTCAAAATCAAATACCGTCTCCAACAACGTCTCAGAACACATCACAACACAATATAGAACCCCCAAATATAACGTCACATAGTAGATTAGATCACCACAATAGAGAAACCAATACAGCATCACACAATAACACCTTAAACGAACGCAATCAGCCTCCTATACTTTACCCATAGATACATTACCAGATCCTTCTCCTTCTTCCTGTGCCTCGACCCCTGAGTCCATGCCATCCACGCTCCCAACTCTAACCCCCTCACCGCCCCCCACACTGCCATCTCCCATCCCCATCGATCTTCCCGAATTCCCGTGCCCACGAACCGTGGATTCGATGGTCTCGCGCACAGCTCCCGCTTATCTGCTGCAATGGCCGACGTCCGTGCATCCGGCGTCCGTCGTCAGGAGGAGAGGAGCAGCAGACGCGCAGACCCCAGCGGTGACGGTGATCACGCCACAGCCTTCATATCACTATTCTCACCCATGCGTGACTCACATGACTTATTACCAGTTGATGTCCGCGCTGGTCATGGCCTTACGTCGGTCGACAAAGTCCTTGCCGCATTGACTAACGGAAACCTTGAGCCAACAGCCGATCTGGATGACGAACCATCCTGGGCCAAGGCCGTTGCCTCTCCCGAGCGCGAATACTGGATCGCCGGCGGCCGAGAAGAACTCAAGAGCCTGGAAGACTTGAAGGTCTTCATCTCGTCCCCCGCAGCGAAGTACCACGAAACCAGCGCCCACTCAAGGGCAAACTCGTCTGCAAGCGTAAACGTGACGGCGCTGGGAACATTGTGCGATACAAGGTTCGCTACGTGGCAAAAGGGTATGCCCAGCGGTATGGCGTCAACTATGATAAGACAACCGCTCCCACCGCCCGCCTCGAGTCATTCCGAGCACTCCTCCACATCGCAGCGACCCAGGACTGGGACCTCAGACAATTCGACATCAAGACTGCGTTCCTCCATGGGATCCTACCAAAAGATGAGACCATGTACATGGAGCAGCCGGAGGGATTCGAGGAAGCGGGGAAGGAAGACTGGGTGATGAAACTAATGAAGAGCATATACAGCATGAAACAGGCGAGCAGAATTTGGAACAAAATGTTCAACGCCGCCATTGTAGGTTGGGGCTTCGAGCGATTAGCATGCGAGTGGTGCGTGTATAGACGGCAATCAGCAACAGGGATCATCATCTTCATGGTGCACGTCGACGATATCATCGCAACGGCATCAGCCCCGAGTGAAATAGAGCACTTCAAAGCCGAGCTAACTTCCAGATGGGAGATCTCCGACCTAGGCGAACCAAAATACGCTCTGGGAATAGGCATCACCCGCGATCGCACCAAGCGTACCATCTCAATATCCCAGACAGCTCTAATAGATCACGTGGTGGAGGAGTTTGGTCAAGCCACCGCTCATGCAGTCGACACTCCCATGGTCGCAGGCCTACAATTACAACGTCCCTGATCCCGCAACTCCAGTGTCGTCGTAAATCAATGATGGATATCTCGCACCCGTACGCTCTCTGGTCGGCAGTCTAATGATATCGCTGTCGCCACCCGTCCAGAATATCCTATGCAGTGGGACGCCTATCCTCTTTCTGCAACTGTTACGTCTGGAGCACTGGTCGGCCGCCATACCCGTCCTGCGCTACCTCAGGCGACTCGGACTGTCCCTGAACCTTGGCGGCACTAATCAGCTGCCATTTCTCGGGTACTCAGACTCGGACTATGCGAACTGTATGGAAACCAGTCGATCTGTCGGGGGCTACTGCTTCACGCTCGGCCTCAGGCATGATCTCTGGAGCTCTCACAAACAACAAACTGTCCCGGACTCCTCATGCTAGCCCGGGTACATAGCTTTACACGAGGCGTCACATGAGGCCATGTTCCTCCGGCAATTGCTTGACGGGCTAAGGTTACTA
>JAKELI010000740.1:0-21661 GCA_021525025.1 Lactarius hengduanensis | reverse complement strand
GAGGGCTGTAACGATGCGAAGGAAGATAATCATGAATGTACCCCCCAAAAGCCTACAAGTGTGCTTACCGAAGCAAGCAGTTCCGAATATCACCTGAGAAAGCGCGCGTTGAGAAGTGCATCAAGAAGTCGGCTACGATACAGATAAACTTACAATGATGATTGAGGATGTGATACTCCCACCCACTGACAGAAAACCAGGTTGTAGCTTGGAGTTCCAGTTAAGGGCAGAAGATATATACTCACCAATGTAAACTCGTCGGGCATAGTAGCTACGCCGCATCAGGACAAATCGTAAATAGAGATCAAGTGCAAAAGACGCACAGTTGAACCATATAATCGACGGTCGTCTGAAACGGACATTAGTAAGTATGAAATAGCCTACGGAAGGTATAGCGGCATACGTTGACGTCGACTTGAATCTACAGCGAACGTAAGTTACTGTAAGTGGCGAGAGATGGAAACGCAATTCAAACGTTACATACATTCATAGCCCTAGAGCACTAGTCAGAAACGACTCTGACTTCGTCTCGACAAAAGTGGACTCACCACATATTGCGGTCCAGAATTTCGACATTGCCAAAATTTAGGACCAGGTACCTACAATAATGAACTCATGAATGATAGAGTGGGTGTTGCTGTCTTACCAGTATATCGAATAAATGCATAGGGATGTGTGCAAGGCATCCAATAAACTAACGAAACAATGCAATCCGGGTGGGCTGGAATCTGAAATGTACTACCCACAATATGACCGCGATGAATAACTTGAGAGCCTTTGGGTCTCTATTCCCATATTGCCTGTGTCTGGTGAGTTCGGTTATATCGGGAGGAGTGTTAATTACCAGTAATATATCCATCTATCCGGACAAAGTTTCCGAGTCAGCGCGAGAAAGGAGACAGCGTTCATTAAAGCTCACGTCTGCAGAGCTGTTATACCAAAGAGCCTGGACGTTCACCAGGTCAGTAGGAATACCGGTAAGGAGAGAACCCGACCGGTGCTCACATAATACTGATAACCAGCCCAATGAATGTGCACCCGTAGGTGTTCCGGATGTCAGCGACAGCATGGCTAGACATGTCGAGTTCTTCAAGGCGTCCTTTCCTAAAAGGAGTCGAATGCAGCTACGCTGCCTTGGTAGAGGGACAGAGAAAAGGAAAAGGAAAAGGAAAGAAAGAAGTCTTAAGAGCGCCGAAGTAACCATTTTATTTTTCTATATGAACCGTGTGAAAGGGACCGAGAAGCAGAGCAGACTGGGACGGTTACCTCTGTCGCAGATGGTGTCAGAGTATATGATGTCGGCCACGCCACACCGCTACAGGATCACGCGATCCTTCGCGCGATCGTATATATGCGTCTCCTTGTGCGTCTCGGTATACATACGTTGTTCCCTTAGCCTTCCGCTGCTAAGGGACCTCCAGGTTTTTATAGATAGAACACCCCACTTAGGCTAGTCCTGATAGAGTATTATCAACAAATACAGCTTGTCTCTGTCAAAACTCATGGGCCGTTGCAGGGGTAACGCTCGAGCTGCCTCAGATGAGGCAGATGAATGACGTGGTGGTCACGTGGCGCCGATCGATTGGCAAATCGCAAACTCGCGTGTGGCCGCAGGTGCCTCTAGATTTCCTTTCCCGGGCCCGCGCTAAACCTGAACCCGCCCCCTGAGCCGATCCTGACTGGGGAGTCCTCCTTGCGGGTGCCGTCCATCAGGACAATTATCAAACTTTTGGCGCCGAGCGCCCTGTCTCGTTTCGCGTTTCATGCTCATCATCTTTCTATCGCCGATAAAGCACGGTTGTCGGTCTGTTTTGTACTTTTTTCCATATCCCACATTCTGTTTTGAATCCCATGACGTTTTCGCGGATCCCTTACACTTACTACCCGCTCTTCGTCGTTTCCCGTAATACTGTACAATTGGATTTTAAATTGACCCTCACCAGCGCTCACATTTTTTTGTTTACTTTTGACAAATAAAGTTCTGACCGCGGGGCGTGGGAAGGTCTCTTACTGAACAAATACAAGTACAGTCTGTATATTTCCCTTACAGTATGGCGTGCCGACACATCCTCTGGCACAAAGCTGTTAAAGCTATGGCTTGACTTATGGTCTGGTCATGTTTAATAGACTAGTGGCTTGCTGGCCCCCAGCAGTAAGCCAGCCTAAGCTGGCTGTCTAGACTCTAAAGACTCTAAACCGTTGGGCCTGCCAAGCGTCTGGCCTTGGGCTTCTCCGACCGACTCAGCGCTCAGCCTTAAATCCGACAGGTCAGGGCCGCAGCTGTCAATAGCGCGCGAGTAAGCACCCAAGTCACCGCACCATACACTGGCACAAGAGAGAAGATTTCCCTCTACACTTCAGATATCATTTAGAGCTCAGAGTGATTCATTGTTTACATTGTCCAGGGTGCTGCACTCGCATGCTCAACCTTAGAGTTTTGAGCATCACAAGTTGCCGGACATTACAACCAACTTCGCAATGCTTTACGCGGTAGGGGAAACACACCAATGCCAGTAGGTGACTCCTGTGTCCGGGATCTCACCAGAAGTCAGTGCATCTCATTGTTCATGTTCCTCAAAGTGTTGCACGCAGGGGCCTTATAAAAGCACAACACGTTTCTAAACTGGAAAGCCGTGACAAAGTTTTTTGCGCCAAGCAAACATCTGCGCGGTCTCTTACATCCTACATCTCAGCAGAACGCAGTGCGGCGCATTACTTCTGTTTCCCAGTGTGCTGCTTTCATGCGCGGCCTTAGCAACTCGACCATTGCACTCCTGCAAATGTGGCAACCATCCCAATCATCCTTGGTCTCCTTCCAGCCAGCACCACGATCGGCCTCCGCGGCATTGTGCTCAAGACACACCGCGAGAACTGACGCGCTATACGAAGTCGGCGATCCCTGGCTCCCAATGCACGTCCTCCTCTCCACTCCTCTGCTCGCGCCTGTACTCATGTGTGCTCTACTCCATTTCGGTCATGGCGTACACCTGTCCAAGGATAAGGCCGCTGAGCTCGTCAAGTCATGGCTTAAACACCGTGGCGTGTCCTCCATCTCAATGACACACGGGACTGACGGTCACCGGCGTGCCCGTTTCTCAGGCCGACAAGCTCCTCGGCGTATTGTACCGGCTCTACCGGCACACTGGTACGAACTAGACCATGCTCCACACAGTCGGCTAGTACGCACTGCCCGTGGTGCTGCATGCGCACATACAACCGTCGCGCGGACGACGCATTTCGCTCCTCCACGTGTTCTACGATGGACAACCCACAAGCGCTCCAGTGAAGAAGTAGTGGCAATAGCAAACGCGGCGCTGTCGAGCCGTGATGGCGAGATCACGCCAGCGGACCTGCCCTAGCTGTACAAGACGACCACCTATCTTACGGCGTTCAAGACCTATTATCGCACCTACGTTCACAGTCGTGCAGGTTAATGGCGGGGTGTACGACCCGAGCCATCCCGGCATTGAGGGGAGCACCCGTACCCAGTATTCCGAGGCCGTGGCATATCCAACGCTACTCATTTTCTACAGCGTCGGTGGAGAGTTGCATGTGGTCGCCCAGCAGCAACGAGCCAAGCCGTGCGACACGTACCCCGAGTAGCTCAACTACGTCCTCAGTCAGCCGAACCACCCACAGGCGATCAGCCTCAGCATATCGCATAGTAATGGGGAACAAGACCCCCCGCTGGAATATGCGACGGCGTTGCGCATCCTATTCGCACAGCTCGGTGGTTGGGCGTCAGCGCGATGATGACGGCGTCGACAAAGGCAACTGCTCCGGAAAAGTCTGGTTTATTCCTACTTCCTTGCATCCTGTATGTGTGGTGTTTGTCTCACATTGCAGGCAGTACACAAGCGCAGGTTCAACTCGCTCATCAGACAGCCACAGTTTCGTAGCGTAGGCGACTAGCGCTAGCTGCGCGGCACGACGGGCGGCCACGACCCTGAGGCTGCGCAGGAGGGGGCTTCTCGTTCTAATTTCCGCACCCGCTACTGTACTGGGACAGCGGTGTCTTCCCCCAGTGGTATGCTTGCCCCCACCTACAAATGAACCCCGCTGCCGTGACCCCACTCGGGGCTATTCCTAATTTAGACAGCGGCGCGGCCAAGGCGCAGCATCCCTGGCATCTCCGCACAGGTGCTCAAATTCCCGATCGTCAATCTCGATGACTATCATGGCTGGCACGAGCTGCTCGATGCCCCTACGTCTTTCCCTGTTGCCTCCTTCCTCCGCTCTGCGTCGTCCATCCTCGAGCAGCCAGTAGACCTCCAATTCGCAGACCGCGGGTATAATCTCTTAATGACCTCCTGCTTGCAAATGACAAGGCCCCGCTCGGCTTTCTCAACTCCTAGCTGCATGGCTAAGGCCTCCCCGCCCCCAACGACATCACATCTGGCTCTAACCCGGCCTTCAATACTAATGGATTCTTCGCTGTCGATAGTTCGAACTCAGTCCGTCCTGCAAGACTCGTGTCTGTTTCATTTTCCATGTTGTCTAATTTATACCCCATAGTTCACAGGTTTAGGATCTCCCGACTGTAGCCCATACTTATACCAGAATAATAGGCAGCGCTTAACAAGATAACAAACGTTCTTGGAGCTAGTACGCGACCAACCCACAACGACCGAATTCGTGCACGTGATTTGGCCTCTGGCGGGAACTATGAGACCCCGTCTTCGCTCACCTGGCGCACACAGGTACAGCGAATGTCGAAAAAACCGTATAAGACAAATAACATCGATAACAAGCAAGAGAGAAGGGGGCTGGGTGAGTAGGAAGACGAAGCCGCATTCGTCGAGCAACCACTAGAGCCGCTCGTACGGCAGCAGAAACCGCGTGGAAAATCTAGAGACGGACCAGTGCGGGTGAACGACGCCCCGAGACGACCGTGACACTGTTGGCTCCTTGGCGTCGGATATCGTGCCGCGATTCTTGCTGCCTCGCGTCGTCGCAGATACGATCGAGCCTCGTGTCCTTATCTCCGTGTACCACCATATACCAACCATGCAGCAGCTTCGGACATCGACTATCGCGTAACTCTTTCGTGAGGAACTCTTTGGATGAGACAAGGGATAAGAAGACGTGGACAATTGCCGAGATAGAACGAGTACAAAGCACAATTGAGAATTTCGTTAGGGAGAGCCCGTACCACGCTAGCGTCCGACATTGAATTGACTCTCGACACCACCAATCTTCTTCCAACCCCACGGACTAGCTCCGTCAGGTGAATTTCCGCGGATGAGGCTGCCACCGGCTCATGGAGGCGGAATTAGGCCGTTGTACCCCCGTGGAGGCTAAGCGAGGCAACGAGGCAGTGTGTTGTCCCTCGTGGGCCCTTGGGCACAGCGTTGATCCTACCCATTGTTATGCGACGAAGAGGATTGTCTGCTCTGCCCAGTTTCTGAGCGCATCCGCCAATTTCGCGTACACACCAGAACCTTTGGCATACGTTCCGACTTTGACATTCTGGTCAAATTGATGGAAAAATACTGACGAGCTGCTAGGATCTGACGAGGGCATGTACTGGGTCATCTACTTGTATGCGTAAAAATGGGCATCTTTGTTGAACGGATAGACAGTGAGTCCATTGAGAAAGGTGCGGCATACACTTAGCCGTCTCTGATCCACCACACAAGTGTATGCTGGTTCCGAGGCATTGGGGATTGTGGTAACAATGACGCCCGGCTAGCGAAGGAAAAAAAAAACAGGCGTCAGCACATGCATATTCAGTGAGTGGTAGCGAGGCACTATATTTCGTCATTGGAAACGCGACGGTGTTTGTCCAAATAATCACGGACGAATTCAGTTTGGTTTGAGCGCTCTACACTTGGGGTGTAACCGGCCACCACCGCATGCGCCGCTACAGCGAGGGCCAAGACGAAGATTAGAGGATACATGAAGAGGGAGGAGCACACTTGATGAGGTATCCGAGTCATCACCACTTCTCAGGCTTTATATCCCTCGTCGCCCAATAAATTCATCTTCTACGTTCTGCCAGTGATCGACGTTCGATCCAAACGTGAAGCACGTCCTCCTACTAACCTCTTCTGCCCGTGGCTGTACTCACGTGTTCTGTTCCGTTCATCAGGGAAAACCTCCCCTGCTTATTGGCGATTATTTTGATTCTGTATCACTTCATAATCAAAATAATCAAAATAAGTTTGCCACACCTTTTTAAGTGATTCTGAAGTGATTATGCCGATATATAATCACTTCTGTATCAGCTCAGGATCATGCCAGTATCAGCTCAGGATCACGCCAGTATCAATGACAAATCGAACCGAACCAATTTTTATAAATCTGGATCACGTAAGGAATTGACAGGCACGGTGAACCGGTAAACAAAACGGCAGGGATACATTGCGTACTCATCTGACTAAGCGAGAACTACTAAAACAATTTTTTGTCTTTATTTAATTTAGCCGAAAGGAATCGTTTTTTTTTTTTTTTTTTTTTTTTGGAAATTCCGTATATATCAATCAATCCGCAACCCCGGTACTCGTACATCTCACTCATCGCACCAACTCACGGGGTTTCCCACAGTCACATGGCCCTACATACATGGCAGTCATTCGTGTTTCATTCTTCGAGCGCTTCAAGGTCCAGGTCAGCAATGGGCTGCGTTGCGGCCACATTTCCTGCGGCGTGGCTACTGTACCAGATCAGTTTGCAGTATATGGGTAATGAAGAATTATGCCCACTTGGCTTGGGCGAATATGTCCGCCATCATGAGGTGGTAGACACCCTCCCGGTTCACGCAGATGTGGTTAAGGGTATTGACATGCCCCAAATAAACGTCGAGATAGGTGTTGGCCGAGAACTCGGTGACCTGTTGCTCACCATTACGCCACTCATAGAGGGTGGCATATAACTAATGATATGGATTAGTACAATACTTAGTAGTTGATGGTAAGGTTCAGTTCCGAACTTCGGTCCGAACCCGAACCGGACCAGACCGAACCCCAATTTCAGGTTCAGGTTCGGCTGTTGACCTGAACCGGACCGATGGTTTGGTCCGGGGTTCAGCAAATTCCGGAAACTGGAGAACCAGTTCTGAACCGGTTCTGAACCAATGAACCATTGAAAATATAAAAACATTGAGGCACTCAAACCAAAATTAAAAAGTGTTCTATTCATAAATTGACAGCAGCACATTCCAAAAGTGCGAGTGTGAGATGTCGGATTCGCACAAGCGTGGGAGTGTCGGCTGTGTTGTGCGGCGTTGCGCGGCGTTGCGTGCTGCAGGTGTTTTGTTTGCTGCGTGCTTGCAGTGTTTTTTTTTTTTAAATCCTTGTTGCGCTCATCGGCCCCCATCGCCAAATATCGTATTCTCCATTTTGTGCGGGAAGATGTCCCCCTCGATCGTGCCATCTTGTGCCTGCATTTCAAGCGTTTCGCCGCCATTTCCTTCGATGCTCGGACTGCCCTCCCTCCAATCCCTTCTCCACCACCTTCTTCGGGATTAGGTGCATATCGCTGTTGTCACCTGTCGTGGGTTGCCATTCATCGTACACCCTCATCCATAGAGTCGAGTTCGCAATTGGTTTGCTTCTGGGATGGGAAGTTGGTATCGGGCGGATTCAGGCCGAAAAAAACGCATAAAAAGGTATGTCCATACTCTCTCGAAACTCGCACCCCACTCAGCTCTCAACAGGATGTCTTCGATCACACCCAACCTTGGGGACGCTGTCCGACCCGATGGCTCTTTGAAGGACGCATCCGAAATTTCGTGGTCTTTTGATGCCGACGAAACTATCCCGTTTCCTTCAGACACTTCGCGTCCGAGTCATGCACCGGCTGCGATTCTTGCTGGTGCACGCCGGGTTAGTACTCGTGTTCCCCGCCTCTCTCGGCGTGCTCTTGAAGCGGCTGAGGCTGCTTCAAGTGGCTCCACCAGTACACATCCGGGAACCAAACGCAAGGCGCAAAGCGACCCCGACTCGGACCTTAATCGCTATGTTACGCGCAAGGTTATCATCGACTTGGTCGACGATGTTGGAGATCCCGATGACGACGGTGCTACCACCGAGCCCGCCACCGAGCTCGCGGATGACGACGGTGCTACCACCGAGCCCGCCACAGAGCTCGCGGATGACGACTACGAATCCATCAGAGCCATGGCCGACGCTGACAATCAGGTGCGTTCCTCGCCCTCATTTCTGAAACGTGTTCTCACTTTGCTTCTAGGTCGTGTGTGTCAGATCCCGGGAAATGCGTACGGCCGACATTCGCGTCATTTTCCGCGCTGAGAACAACTATTCGGACCCGAATACCAGAGAGATTCTGAAAGGCAATGTGTGCATGATTTGCCAGTAAGTCCTTTCGTTCCGTCAGATGATTTTATTTCGCTAACTGGGATTGCGCCATGAAGGGACAACGCCTCGGTCAAGCGATCGTCATGTTTTTTCAGGGGAGGTGGGAGTACGCTACGAATGCACATCGCTAGGTAAAGTTCTATTGGGCCTCTTAATTAAACCACACTGTTTTGATCTTTTCTAGGAACCACGCCCAACTATACCGCAAACGCTGCAAGGCGCTTGGTATCGAGCCGCATTCCCGTGCGCTTTTCCGTACGCCAAATGACTCGAGTACGGATAGGTGAGTAAAAGTCTTCTTGTTCGCTCACTCAATACTGATTCACTTCACTTAGCCTCAATCAAACGCGTCTAGAGGTTTCCATCATCCCTAGGATCCCTGCCTTTACAAACGTGGGGCTTCTCGATCATATTGTCGAGCTCATCGTTTGCGAAGACGAGGTGAGTGAAAAGGCCACTGTAATGAGTTGTTCTAATATATTTTCACTCTAGGCATTCTGTTTAATCGATCGCAAGAGTTTTCGCGCTCTCCTCAGGTTCTGTCGCCCGTCACTTTTGGAGGCGGACATTCCACATCGCCAAACCCTTCGCACTGAGATACTTCGGCGTGCGCACATTGCTGAGGGGATGGTTCGCGAGAACATGAAGAAAGTCCCTTCCAAGATCTCCTTCACGTTTGACGCGTGGACCTCAAAGCCGGGTCACCCCTACATCTCGCTCACGGCGCATTACATAGATGCGCCTGCCAGTCGCCCGGATGCGTGGGAATTGAAGACCGAACAACTCATTTTCCAGGAGATTGAAGGAAGACACACTGGTCGGAATATGGGCAATATATTGAGCCGCTCGCTAGATAGGTACGAGCTACATGGCAAGGTGCGATCTTTATCGATTTGCTTGTGTTCGCCTCACGGACACCCTTTCCGCTTCACAGGTCGGATGGTTTACGAGCGATGGTGCGGCGGTCAATCGCAAGACACTTCGCGTCTTCCAGAATAGCCTGTCGACGGAAACCGGGTGGACCTCCAGAGAACACGATATGCTGTAAGTGGTCACGCATCCGAGACTTTCCGTTCTAATGTAAGCTTAGGTGCATGGAGCACTCTCTACACGTGGCGGCAAAGCACTTTATCCAGGTCATTGCGCCACATTTCGCCAAGAAGGTTGGCACCTCGGGCATCGACGCAGAAGGCGAAGATGACTCCGCTTCAGACGATGAAGACGAAGATGTAAACTCGGGTGATTCGCTTGGAAAAGCGCTTGCCCTAGCCAAGCAGGTAGGTCTTCCCTGGCCTTATTGATGCGTGTTCCATACTAATGCACATACCAGATTCGTAAATCACCACAGGCAAAGGCATTCTTCCGCGCAACTTGCACCCAAGTCGACACGGCCCCACTCGAGCTCATCCAGTGGGTTCCTACTCGGTGGGGTTCGCTCTTCAAATTCGTTCAGCGTTTTATCAAGCTCAAGTCGGTGCGTTCGACATTTCTTTTTATCAATGTCAAGTATTAACTTCGTTTCTTAACAGGCAATCAACCAATTTCTTCTCCTTGCAGATGAAAGTGACGATGTGCCGAACCTCTCCAACCACCGCAGCTACGCGGATTTTCACTTGAGTCGGAGGGATTGGGAACAGCTCGGGGATATCATGGTCGCGCTGAGGGTGAGTTTTCCTTCACTAATTTTGTTCTAGCCCTTGCTCACGTTGGTTAGGAGCCGTCAAACGTCCAACAGACGTTCTCAAGCGAGCGTGCTCCCACTGTCTGGCGTATCGTACCCAGTTTCGAATTTCTCCTCAAGCGCTGGGAGACGATGGCCAACCATCCCAACCATCAAGGGCTGAGGGACGCGCTTTCCGAAGGCATCAAGAGCCTTCAGAAATGGTATGGCCGTGCTAGTAATGGCACGTCGCCCGCGTACTTCATTTGTCTCGGTATGATGCCACTCCATGTTGTTTTAGTTTGTGCGCTGACTTCGTGTTTACCAGTCCTTGACCCCAATTTCAAGGACCTCTATTTCCGGAGTCAGTGGGACAACGAGCAATATACCGCCGGCATGAAGCAACTCGAAGAAGTGGTAAGTAGTTCTCTCGACGCCGCATCTCGACACCGCATCTCAACACCGCCGCTCGACACTGCCGCATTCTTGACGCCGCATGTCGACACCGAGTCGCTGATCATGCAGCGCGGCAGCTGTATCTCGATGCCGCGGCGATTGTGTCTCGACGGTGACTGTCTCGACACCGCATCTCGACACGGTGGCTGTGTCTCGACGCCGCATTTTGACGCAGCAGCTGTCTGCCCATGTCTCGACGCTGACCATTTCTTTGTAGTTTGACAGGTATTACATTGCACTCACGCAAGCCGCATCAACGACCAAGGACGCTGCCATAGGTACGCATTGGTTTTTTCTCCTAACTTATTCCCCGTGCTGACACCCTACAGAAGATGCTTCTGTTGAGGAAACCAAGAAGGGAGCACTCAACTATGGTGGTGCATACCTCGTCAACACTGTTCAAGCTTTCCAACAGCAGCAACATGCCAGTGTGGGTCCTCGTGAGGAACTCCAGCAGTACCTCAAGACTGGGGTTGAGACCACGACGGATGTCCTTGGCTGGTGGGGGGTAAGTCAATTACATTTCTGAGCACGCACACAGGTACTTACACAATGGAATCAGAGTAACACCAGGTAACCCAACGCTGAAGAGGATCGCGCGAGACTACCTTGCGATCCAGGGTTCGTCCACGCCATCTGAGCGTGCCTTTAGCAGTGGAGGCATCACTGACTCTCGACTGAGAAATAAGTTGCAGCCTGCTATCTTTGAGGCACTTCAGTTGCTCAAGAGTGCATATCGGAGTGGGCACATCTCAGCAACCCAGGCAGCCCAGAATAGTGAGATGTTTATAGATAGTGGGAATGACTTGGAGGATGACGATGATGCCATGTAGTAGCCCCTTGGCCCACATACTCTCAACAGTACTAGCCCATATGCATACTCTCAACAGTAGCAATTGTATATAGCTTTTAGAATTCCAAATGTTTTTGTCGGCTATACCTCAAAAGCAAAGTCTTTTGTGGTAACCGACAGGGTGGCTCTGCACATTTTGGGTGATTACATAAGCATGGCCCAGACTTTTCTTGGTTCAGGTTCAGTTCAGGTTCAACCCCTCCCCGAATGTCACGATCATAGATCGTGCCATCGATCGTTTCATGTTTTCTTATCTGATTCGCTTCTGATTCCGGATTGTTCTCTCTGACTCACTTCTGTTCTCTCTAGAATTCCTGACAGCACATACTTGCGCTATATTTAGTTTAACACATACGCGTCCCCCCAAAAATCAGTAGAAAATCAGTATTTTGTATGATACTTAAGGAGGCTGTAGTTTACCCTGTTGTCTTCGTTCTAGTCTTGTTGCTTCCCAGTTGAATCCAAGCTTTTACCCCCATTCCTCTCCTCTACTGTGTAGAGCTCCATTTTCTTCTCTTTGAGCCTGCAAGCTGTTAGACAGCAGAGTATACTGGTGACTGTCAGGATTCGCTGACTAAGCCACAGCCCGGCCCGTGATATCAAGACCCCAGCCAGTCTAGAGCCTGTTGTTACGACAAAGTGGTAGTAGAGATCCTGCGAGCCCACCGCTTGATCGTAAAATAAGACTAGAACCATCCCCTACCGATTCTTGGTCCGACTTTGTACAGCGGCAAGAACTCGGGCAGCCTGCGCCGCGCCTCGCGAACGAGTTGGTACACTCGTGCGACATACCGGACACTTTATCCCCCTTGTCCCCCGTCGTGAAAGACCGACACATTTTGTTCCCCCTAGAGCCAGTTATTTTCAAACGTGGCTAGTCTAAACTTATCGCTTCCAGAAAATAACGAGTGGATCGAAGTACATCGGCGTTGGGCCGACGATCTCCCGCAGCACGTCCTCGGAACAGCCTATTGGAACGTTTCTCCTACAGACACACACGGAGGATACCGCTGTCTAATCGGACAAAAAGTTTTCCTTCTCGAGTTCATCAACGACTCCTGGTACCTCGTTGAACAGTATTACGACTCGGATCTCAGACAACACATCTATCGCACTCGATCTGACTGTCAGGTTCCTCGAGACAACGAACTCGGTCTCGGCTGGTGGTTACCAGAAGACGAAAACTCTCTCGCACAACTTCCCGACACTACTGCACCCATCCCAACCTCCAACGAAGAGCAACAAGTAGAGGAACAGCTCGAGTACGTCGACGAAGACATCGTCCTACCTGACCTTCCTCTCCCCGACCCCGTCATACCCAACCTCTCCGCCGCGCCAGATCTCATCGATCCCATCGAAGAGCTCACTACCGCCTTCCACCGATTGACGCCGATACACGTCGATCTCACCCTTCTCGAAGAACCTGCCGCGCCTATTTTTGTCCCTGCCCTTCCTCCCCCTATCACCCCGCTCCCACCGATCATATCGATGGCCGCAGTTCCTCTTACCACTGCCCTCAAAGGCATAGCTCCGACAGTCTTCGCAGGAGAACGCGCAGAGAGCGAACAATTCCTGCGGGAATTCCGTCTTTACCGCCTCCTTAATCGCAATCACGAACTCGTCCTTAGTCCATTCTTACGCGTCGTACTCGCCCTCGGCCTTATCCGTGGGCCAGCTGTCAATGACTGGGTAGACCTCATGAGCAAGAAACTGGAGACTGACACCACGCGTACTACTAACCCCATACGCGAAGCGGACGAAACCCTTTGGACCACGTTCGAGACTGACTTCAAGGCCGCGTGGACGGACACGCTCAGCAAACAAACCGCATATCAAAAACTTACAACACTCAAAATGAAGGGCGACGATGTCGATGGGTATATAGCTACCTTCGAACGTCTCGCACACGTGGCCGACTGGCATCGCGACGCCAGTGGCACCGTCGAGTTCTTTCGCCGCGGACTCACGGAAACCATCCACCGCGCCTGTCTTCAACGTACCGCCATTCCCGAGACAATGACTGACTGGCAAACCGCCGCTAGGGCCGAAGCGCAAAGAGCAAGAACTATCGCAAGCAGCTTCGGAACTCGTGGCGGGCGCACACCTGGCAAGACAGACCCCACCTTTTCCACTCAGTTTGGCGCGCCTCAGCCACTACAAACCGCCAATGACGGCGTCGTCCCTATGGACATCGATGCTATTACCACGCGTCCCTTCCGCCATCTCACCGAAACGGAGAAGGAGCAATGTAAACGAGAAAATCGCTGCTTTGCTTGCCGACAAGTGGGACACGCCGTAGACATCTGTCCCCTCAAACAAGTATGTTACAATTGTCAGAAGCCGGGTCATCTATCCCCCGCTTGTCCTCTACCTCGCAAAGCACGCGTCGCCGCCGTCAACGAAATTTCCATTTCACCGGCGCCGATCACTACCGCAACTTCGGTCATCCAGGCAGCACTCACTCTCACTCCGCAAGAGCGTTTCCATGTCCTTAACAGTCTTGTTCTCATAGACGATGTTCCCGCGGAAACCGACGACGGTCATCACATCAACGCCCTCTACCTCCAGTCTCCTTTGTCTCGTTCTTCACCCGCTCTCTTCCCCTCGCCCGACACTTCCCCTCCTCAGTCTCCCCCGTCTTCGCACCGCGACTCCCCGCGTGTCGCTCCATTCTTGCCAAATTTACCCTTCGATCTCTCTCTCGCTGTCGACGAACTCCCGCCGACCGCCCTGTCTAACGTCATCGACCTCACCTTAGAGGACATCGACGACGCCGCTGACGCCGTCCTCTTTGCCTCCCGACCCACGGCCCCGTCCATCTCCCTTGTCGAGGACGACAATGTTCCTACGAGGGGGGTGAAAACCTTCGATAACTCAGTTTTAACACCAGACGAAGACGAAGATCCAGACGAAGACGAAGATGGTTCGTATGAATGGGGCACACCCATCTCGGTTTTAGCCTCAGAGCACGTCACACCACCGCAAATTCACTACTATCCTCCCATCTTCCTTCCCCGTGCAGTCGAACAACCGCGAGACCCCGACGAAATCACGCCAGTCACCTTGATCACACGCAAACGAAGCACAACGCCTACCGCCTCGCGTCCGCCGCCCACCATGTCACCTGTCGCAAATCAGAACCACGCCGACACCGTGCATCACCGCCTCCGCGCTACCGCAGCAGAGTTCATCCCGCGACCAACGATTGTGGGACCCACGCAAGTCGACGGCGTACGGCTCACCCTACAGCAACCCGCCTCATACCTCGCACGCGCAATCACGCGCATCCCGCAAAACGTTATTGGAACCGGACGACCATCGCGCGACAATCCGCGACCGCCTGACACAAACACGATCATCCAACACGCGATGTCTCGCACCCTACGCCACCACCCTCGCATCCGAAACTCGCAAATACGAGATCATCAAGAACAGGGAATACTGACACCCGTACGTATCGACACAGCAGCCGCAATCCGCGAACGCGTACAAACCTGGCGCAGTCAAATCATTTACGAACCATTGCCGCATTTTAACACGCATCCCATTTCTCCGACCTGTGATCCCGTAGCTGACGAACGAACGGACCGCGCGCTTCGCGATTATGAGTACGACGACTATCGCGACTCTAGACGTGAACACTAAAATCATTCGAGGACGAATGAGTCAAGAGAGGGGCGTATGTCACGATCATAGATCGTGCCATCGATCGTTTCATGTTTTCTTATCTGATTCGCTTCTGATTCCGGATTGTTCTCTCTGACTCACTTCTGTTCTCTCTAGAATTCCTGACAGCACATACTTGCGCTATATTTAGTTTAACACATACGCGTCCCCCCAAAAATCAGTAGAAAATCAGTATTTTGTATGATACTTAAGGAGGCTGTAGTTTACCCTGTTGTCTTCGTTCTAGTCTTGTTGCTTCCCAGTTGAATCCAAGCTTTTACCCCCATTCCTCTCCTCTACTGTGTAGAGCTCCATTTTCTTCTCTTTGAGCCTGCAAGCTGTTAGACAGCAGAGTATACTGGTGACTGTCAGGATTCGCTGACTAAGCCACAGCCCGGCCCGTGATATCAAGACCCCAGCCAGTCTAGAGCCTGTTGTTACGACAAAGTGGTAGTAGAGATCCTGCGAGCCCACCGCTTGATCGTAAAACCGAACCTGAACCGAACCAATGTGAACCTGAACCAATGGTTCGGTTTGGGGTTTGGCCTAGACCCTGAACCGAACCAATGGTCTGGTTCGGGGTTCGGGAAAAAAGGTCAAAGAACCGAACCGAACCGAACCTTACCATCACTAATACTTAGTAATAAATTAAAAGTGTCTTACTGCGGTCGCAACAAGGGCCACCATTGAGATGGGGACCTCCTGACATACGTCGCCGTTGGGGTCTTGATATGTTGGGAACTGGTCTTCAAAACGGGTGGCCAAAGAGCTGATTCCACCAGTGAAATAGAGGTCCTGAATGACCGAGATGATGCGGTCATTTCGGTAAGGCCGCGTGCGCCTCGGGATACCGTCTGGTGAAGTGCCCTGAAATATTGTTAGTTTGGGTCGATGACCTATTTGACACTCACAGTCGTCGCAAATGGGAATGTGTAATTGTAGCCGGTCAGTTGCTTCTGAATTCTCCGAGCGATTTCTGTTGGGGCGCCAAATGCGTAGATCTGCGGCACGCAGAGAGCGCCGCAGCGCTCCTTGACTTCGGCACGAATCCGGGACATCCGGGTACGTGGCTGTCAACAGATTTAGCCACGTTGTCACAGTGTCTCGTATGTAGTAATACTAGAACTTACAACAGGAAGGAGGAAGGCGAGGTATTCGGCGTCGTGTTGGAGTCGCTCGCAGATGATTGCCGCATCACTCTGATGACTCTCAGCAGCGGTAATGAGTGAGTCGCGTGCAAAGGTAATGGCGTCAGTTGTGTCTGGGAATGCGTCAGTGAGCACGAGATATGCCCGCATAAATTCGAAGGCATTTTGGAGGACCGTGCGGACAAGCGGGAACTGGAGAGTTAGCATAACTTTCTTAGACCCCGGGGCAAATACCAGATCGGTGTCGGCGGGCCATGGAGACACGGGCCCAGCTGACTCTTGCATCGTGGTTTGGACCGCCGAGGTCGATCCTGGCAGCGAGGCCACTACCGCCTCTGCGTCAGTCATTAAGAAAGCAACAAAAACGAACCGAATACCTGAGAGCCCAGCAGTTAACTCCGGCGTGGGGGGTGGTACACGGACAGGAGTACCGCCAACAGACGGGGAGACAGCCTGCCCACTGCCGCTGGCACTGCCAGATGGGTCGCTAATCTGTGCACCCGAACTCAGATCTGTCAGGATAGACTCTGTGACGTAGTCTAATCCCTGCCAGGAGGGCCGCTATGAAAGAAGATATCAGATTGAAGAAAGAAAAAAAAAAGGACGTCGTATACTGACCTCGTTGGCGACGGCCTCCGCAAATTTTGAAGGTGCACCCCGGGTAGGCTTCACCACGGGCTCATCACCCATCCAGTCCTCTTCAGTTTCGATAGGGTCGTCCACGTCAGTGTCGTGATCATTAAGGTCAAGAGGTGAGAGACCGCGCGTACTGTCACCGCAGCCGTCACCACGGCCAGGATAATAAGACGAAGCTGGGGTTGACCGTTTTGTTTGGATGTACAAATATGATTTGTAATCGAACAACTCACTGCGTTGCAACTTCTTCCCTTGATCCGTATCCTTGCAGTCACTAGTACCTGCTCCGCCGTTCTCTGGCTGACCCACTGGCTCATTCTCGCTGGGCAAAACGAGTGACATTGGCCGACTGGGGACAGGCCCTTACATATACGGTGAGCTCTGTAGTTGTTTCTTCGAGAAACGCTTACTAATGATTCGTGCCCGCTTGGCAGTGCTGGAGTGCTCTGCTGGAGATAAGGATGTAGAGATGTCGACCTCGGTCAAGGTACGCTTCAACCCTGCTTCTCATTATGAGAGACCAAACTAACTTGATGAATGTCTAGACTCACGTGGTACTTGGGGACTGGGATTAGTATACGTGGGATTGGCGATGCTTTGCTGTATGGCGTTGCCCTGCGATGTAATTGCGGGACTCGTACTTTGGAATTGAAAGTGGTTTTCATCTGATGGCCCTTGGGGTGGATCCATGGCCTTACTCTTCTGAGAACGGCGGGTGCGCGGCGGCATTCACAAAGTGCAGAGTGTACTAAGAATGGGCAAATTACGACCCGCAATGACAGAGGTAGGAATGAAGACACAAGCTCAAGATGCAGGTATGCCCTCGTTTTATATCGAACAATCATCACACTGACCAAAAATCTATTTAGAGTTCGTACTTGGGCCCTTTCAATCGTCCCACCTTCTACTAGTGGGTTTCTGCCATCATGAACACGGCACGTTTCCATTGTCATGGATGCGGTCGTGATTTTACTCCTCGCGGTTATTCTCAGCACATCAGCAGGTCACTCCACGCACCCCGCTGTACGGGTAATGCGGCTCAGCATTCACCAACGGCGTTTCGACATGCAGGGTCTTCGCCAGCGTCGAACTCTAACCACCCTCCATGTGATCTTGGTCAAGGCCGTACTGGTGGAGAATCGAGGGTGGATCACATCGGAAATGATGAAGGTAAGCGTTGAGGGTTCATGCGAGGCAATGCTAATAGTACATGGTACAGACGTTACTGGTAGTTCCAGCACGACCCAGCTCGACAACACCACAGACGCGACTGCCGCTGCCAAGACCACTGATCGTGCCGACTCTGTAGATGCCACGATCACTGCCCACGGCATGGACGCCGAGGATCCCTCCGACACAGCGGACATTACAGATGCCGACGTTTACGAGCAATTAACTCAGAACGCCCAAAATTTCACAGTCTATCCTGAACAAGAGTGCTCTGTGGAACAAGCATCGCCAGCCCAGTCCCAATCCATTGAGCCGCAACACCCCCCACTAATGTCCCAAATCTCTTCGGAGCGCGACGATCTCAATCCTCTTCCAGAACTGGTCGTCGACCGCTTTCCGCATGGTAGCGCTGGTGTGCCAGTACCTGGCGTTAATCCCGGCTCGTCGCTGTACCGGACTTCCCTTGAGGCACTCAGAACGCTGTCAATCTGGGCTCCGTTTCGGTCCCAGTGTGACTGGGAGTTCGCACATTGGGCCAAGATGCGTGGACCGACATCATCGGCTGTTGCGGCCTTACTCGCTGTCCCTCAGGTATGTGCATGATATTTCCCATTTATCCCGTCGCTAATGTGTTGTGAAAGCTTGTAGACAGGCTCGAGCTTTCATACCGCAATACCAGAGAGCTCAACAACATCATCGACCGGGAGTTACCTGGGCGCCCACCATTCAAATGTTGGGACCTACTTATCGGGGGCGAAACCCTTCATTTTTATTACAGGGATATCATACAATGTCTCCGGTCGCTCTACGGTGATCCTGAATTTGCACGCGACATGGTGTTCGCACCTGAGCGCCATTACACCAAACGCGACCGGACTTGTCGAGTATATAGTGAGATGCACACCGGTGACTGGTGGTGGGCAGTACAGGTGCGTCAATCATTGCGCGTGTTGATTTGAGTACTTAATGGTCCCACCAGACGTCTCTTGAATCACATCGACCAGGAGCGACAGTGATCCCAGTGATCCTATCCTCGGACAAGACACAGCTAACCCTCTTCCGCGGCAAAGCCGCATATCCTGTCTACATGACCATCGGAATGTTCCAAAAGAAATCCATCGAAAACCGTCGCGCCGTGCGCAGATACTCATGGGCTACATCCCAACAACTAAACTAACTAGCCTCACCAACAAGGCAGCTCGGCGGCGTGCCCTTGCTAACCTATTCCATGCCTGCGTGCGAACCATATTGGCTCCGATCGCAGGCTATGGCGGAACGGGGGTTGCGATGATGAGCGGGGATGGGACATGGCGCCGATGCCATCCCATCTTCGCTGTCTTTGTTGGGGATTACCCCGAGCAGATATTGGTAACGTGCACGTATAGCGGCCAGTGCCCCAAATGCACCGTACCTCACAACCGACTTGGGGAATTCGTTCAGTTCCCACTCCGCAACTATGATCGAGCCACACAAACCTATTCGGAGGTGGACGAGGATGTACACGTGTTCCACGCCGCATGTCGTGAGGTGGGCCTCAAGCCCATTTTTCACCCTTTCTGGGAGTCCCTCCCGCTCGTCAATATATTCGTTTCGATTACCCCTGACATCCTGCATCAGATGCTCCAAGGTGTAATGAAGCATCTGATCGCGTGGCTTACTCGTTCCGGAGTTTTTGGCGCTGGGCAAATCGACGCGCGGTGTCGATCCTTGCCACCCAATCACCATATCAAGACTTTTTCGAATGGGGATAACGATACTGTCTCGTGTCTCGGGACAGGAACACAAGGAGATGTGTCGGATCCTGCTTGGTCTAGTTGTAGACCTCCCCCTTCCCTCCGGACAAGCCACATCACGCATTGTTAGATCCGTACATGCGCTCCTCGATTTCTTGTATCTCGCACAGCTCCCTTCTCAGACTACTGATACAATGACGCGACTCGACGAGGCTCTGGCTCGGTTCCACAGCAACAAGGCCGTATTTGTCGACTTGGGCATTCGTGACCACTTTGACATCCCGAAGTTCCACTCTCTGATGCACTACAGCCCGTCGATCGCACTTTTCGGCACTACAGATAACTATAACACTGAGCAGACTGAGCGGCTTCACATTGACTTCACCAAGGACGCTTACCGCGCGACAAACCACAAAGACGAATACCCCCAAATGACCACTTGGCTGGAGCGCCGCGAGAAGGTGCTGCAGCACACAGCGTTTATCAAGTGGTGGCAGCAGCCTGTGGCCGAAGAGCGGAGCAGCCAGCCTCCAATTGGGCCTTCGGGCCCTGTTCCCCGCAGCGTTGAAGATGACCCGAAACCCATCTGCTAAGGCAGTGTCCTTTGACCAGCTTTCAAGGAAACACGGCGCCATTGATTTTCAGGACGCGCTAGCAGATTTCGTTGCTCAGGTCAATCACCCTGAGGCATCAGCGGCAGCCCTGAGAACGCTGGCTGCAGATACACTGCTTCCGTTCCGTTCCGTTCCTGTCTTCTACAGAATCAAATTCACATCAAACAGTACATCTGTGTCACGTTTCACCCTCGCCGGCACGTAATTCGCCACGTGACTACACGCCGTCCGCCGATATCCCCATTGTGGAGTCCGCCAATACACCCGAAGACGTTTGGTGGGACTGGCAAGCCGAAGAAGAGCCGCGTATACAGGAGAGAGTATGGGCAGCAATAGAAGCCCTAGAGCATACCGCGAGAGCGGGACGTCTGGTGAGCGATCGATCTCCCTCCCCGCCTCAGAACCGCTGCCAGGAGCCTTGGGAATAGGTCCTGATGTACGGCTGTCACGTGACCCTGGCATGTGACCTGCCTCAACTCGACCAGAAGGGCCCAGATGAGCTTGTGCCTGGGCTGGTCTAGCCTCTGATGCAATACGGTACGAATCGAGATTCGGATGACTGAGATACATAGCGGATGACTGATGACCGCTGACTACTGTATGGACTGCTGACTGATACTATACGAGGGCGTTGTGCCATTGGACACTCGTATTAGGGTTTCGGAGTTAGGGCTGGGCTTCAAAGCTCCCCTACTGTGTATAAGTAGACAGCTACTTGCGCCTTAGAGCGGTAGCTTTGATATCTTTGTGAATACCTTCCCTCTTTGGAGCCGGGCCAGTAGTACTGCGCTATCCACTCTGCGAATAACCACATCGATCACCTCTTCGCTCGCTGGTGTGACCTCGGAGACCCGTCCCTCCACCTTCATCATCCTCAGTGCGCCTTCGGAGCCTGTCCAGCCACTGTTCTCTTTCCCTCTATCTGCCATTATCGACAATCATCGAACGCCCCTACGACTCTTGCAACACACGAACGCGGTTACCGCAGCAAACAGGCACACGTGACTCAAGTCGAGTCCAACGTCCAGGAAGGAACGTTACAATCTGCAGTCATCGACGCGGTCCATGTCCGGCCTGAACAGAGAGATACCCATGGACGCTCAGTACCATCACGGTTCGACACTGTCATTGTCCATCACCGGCATCGGCTCGGGGGTCGTGCGCAGGGGAACAAGTTCAATGGTATGTCTATTTCTGATCGGTAACTGAACCGTCTAATTACTGTAACTACTCAGGCCAGCAAATAGCCCAGGTCCGCGTCGTCTTTCAATTACCAGCAAGGTCTATTCCCCACTTATTCCCCTCTTCAACCACGGTACTGCCAACACCACCTCGCATACGTCGAGTGGTTTTCCCCAATTCCAGCCACCCCCGATGCCAATAGTTTGTTGTATAGAGTATCTAGGT